>JAODUH010031605.1:0-22493 GCA_027564835.1 Typhlichthys subterraneus
GCAGAGAGAGAAATCTAATATATCTACTCGCTTTTTTAACCCACAATGACCGAAGGAGGGCAAAACGTTGATTTGCAAAAAAATCAACGTTTTGCACTCCTTCGGTCATCTTGTTGGTGTCTCTCTGATATTAAACTGCGATTTTGCAATTTAGTGTACACTCTTGTTAAAGCTTGCCTGTATTCTATGTGTTAAAACGTTTTGGACAGTTAATTTTAAATACCCTTTTATTTTGACAGTACCACGTAGATATGTTTTAATTGCTGGTGCGGGTTTATTGATTTTTAAATGCGCTGGAATATAGCCCGTTTTGTACAAAATTGAGGTGATGCAATGCCCAGTAGTGCGCAAGTGTGTTTCTGTATACTATTTATCCAGCCGTGGTCACGTGTTGTCATAAATGAATGTATTATGAGAGGTATTTATTGAAGTCGTACTAAGTAGGACATCACTGAAGGCCTAGGTGTTTAATGCACGGCCCGCCACTGCGTAAATCTGGCCACAATCCGACCAATAGTTCACGCAACAGAAGCGCAACAGAAGGGCATCTCGTAACTAACACAGTTACGAGATGCCCCAGGTCCAGAAGAAAAGCTTTTCCAATCGGGTTGCCAAGATGACATGTACATGGGTGTTAAACTGACACATGCAGGTGACCAGTCCATTCAGTTTTACAAAAATACCAGAGCAAGCTACATTCAACATCTAATAGATGATTTACACAATCAATTCCCTGAAGATTCCCTTGATCTACTTAACTGCTTTGATGTTCTGCTGAACCCCTCCCGATACCCACAGAGGCAAAGTGGTAAATAGAAGCCTATATAGTTTCAAAAAACTATCTATTTTGAATAAACATAAATCGCGATTGCTCAATGTTTATTGGCTTTACTCATTTTATATTACAGTGTTCTGTTCGCTTTCCCCGCAGCGCTTCAAAAATATGCTGAACCAGCCATCCGAAACATTATCGGTCATTTTGGCCAAGAAATTAGAAGCGAGGACGAGTCAGCGCCATCCACAGCCCCTCTCATAGATGCCACAAGTGTGCAAAGAGATGTCATTGCAGTGATGACAGCGTTCCGCGGATATGGAGGCTTACATTTCTCAACTGCCTGCAAACTCCTTATCTGTGATTTAAGCGAAATATACCCCGAGTGGGCCAAACTTGCTATGGTAGTGCCTGCTTAGAGAGGGTTCTCTCTGCAAAACCGAATTAAAACATTTCAAGTTGTGGAGAAACACTTGGTACCTTTGACTTTAAGTCAACAGCTGCACGCTTCACTGCTGCGAAAAAGCGTAAAAAGTGTTATGAAATTAACCAACAATTCATAGTTTTTATTTAATTTTAGGCTATTGTGAAGGTCTATGTAGAGCAAACGTAAATTAGACCATTAGGCCTATATTTTGAGTGGGCAGTAGCACGCCGGCAATCGGCTTATGCTATCGTAAATTGATGAGCATAGCATCATAGCCCAATTTTTTTAATTTAGTTGCTTTATTTGCAAATAGTTTTTATTCTGCTTATTTTCCGGAGAATACTGTAGGCCTGAAGGCAATAGGCCTATCTTATTTGTGTTTACATATTTCTACTTTCGCCCTATTTGCGCAGGCCATCTTATTTATAGGCCTATTTTATGAACGCCTCTACACAGACATATTTTATTTGAAAGCCTACATTGCAATACATATTAAGTCTATTTAGGCTACTTTTGATCTTGTAATTTATTTGTACACGGCATATCAGTTGATTTTAAGATCAATAATAAACAGACTCTATTTGACCGGAAATTATCTTAATTGTCCGGTACATGGAAATCTTTCCGGACATGTTGACCGGCACCATTGTTTTCTAACGTAAACGCTGGTACAGATGCAATAAACCATTGGCCATGTCGTGACTAGAAAGATAGCTGTTTAATGCGGTCATAGTTGCTTGTGGGACTGCAACTTCCTGTTAATCACTGCAGCTATTTTGAACAGAATTGGTTCAAACAGTGAATGGTCTGAGCGGCTGCAATGGACATGCACTCTAGAAAGTGTTACGCTGAGCAACATCAGATCTCAGAGGCCTACCTTTGATGAGGTAGGGGTGGTTACAGCACTTTCTCAGCTCCATCATGGTGTTTACGAGGTTGGGCACGTTGGCTTGGCCCACTCCCTTTGCCAGGAAGGAGAAGTTCTTCTCCAAGATGGCGCGGTAGTACTTCTTCTGAATGTTGGTCAGCTCCACCTCGATAATGGTCTCCTCTTTAGGAGCCAGCTTCTTCTCTACGTCCTCTTTCAACCGCCGCAGCATCATGGGCTTCAGGATGCCTTGGAGCTTTTGCACCTGGAGGACATAAAGCTGAAGTTGAGTTGGGAGGCAATGTTATGTAACCCTGTGCTGTACTGAGTGTTGTGCTGACTTCACCTGCTTCATCTTTAAATATAGTGGCCGGATTTCCAGCATGTATTGATTCAAAATGTCATGCATTACTTAATGGTATTTGTCACTGAATCAATGATGTAGTGACCAAGCCATATGCACCCTATGCCAAGTACCATAAGGTCTGTCAGCTTAATATATAGACGCTCAGGATGCCACACAAAAGCAGAAAAGATTTACTTCAATATGACTTCTGTCAACACTGAACTCATTATTTAAAAACACATTTCTCTACATTATTTGAGTCATACATCAGAAGATTATAAAAGTTACACAATATAAAAAGGAATACATTTGGCTGATTTATAGCTTAACTCCTTAGCACAAAAATGACTGAAGTGGCATACGTTTAGTGCTACCAGCTACAAAACAATATATTTATTCTAAGCAGCACTGTCATTTTGTATTCCTACAATCAGTAGCATATCCAAAATTAGCTTATACCATTAGCCCCCATATGTTAGTCTATATGTGAGTGTGGTTGGAACATGCTTATTTGTGCGCCTACCTGTGTGTACATCTGCACAAATATGTGAATGTGTTTTTGTGTGTACTACAAAATGTGACCTAGTTAGAAAGAGCACTGCTTGAAGAGTTCCATCTGTAGCAATAGGACCTTTAGCTCCACACATCAAGCAAACACCAGGTGCTGTGGTTGTTGAAAACAAACATGCCCGTCCCCTGATACAGTCAGATAACACATGGTGCATCTGTATCAATGGGCCCACAGCCATTGGACAGAAACTTATACACTAACAATAATTAAACCATCTCATTTGCAACTATATTTTCAATATGTGAGCAAATACATTATAGTAACACAGTAGTAAATAGAAGTAGTGTTAACATAGCTGTAGCAATGTGTATGCTTCTTTATTTCTATTCTTCCTCCCATTAAAGCTCACACCCACCTGTTCCTCGGTCTTAAGGTCTCCAAACTCCTGCATGAAGGTGTTTTCCGAGGGGAAGCGCGCCGGTTCCAGGAAGTGGAGCAGACTAAATAACTCCTCCACAGTGTTCTGGAGAGGAGTTCCTGTCAGCAGGACCTTGTGCTCCTGCAAGAGGCAGAGTGAGGGTCACGACAGCTTGGGAACAATAGACTGAACCAATACCTGAACACCTACATTGTGTACTTCATACAAACAAGGGTGGCTAGATAAAGATTCACATTTAATTTGTGGGCAAACAATTTCTTTAAAGACTAACTTCACTCCAGCTCTGAGCCCGACTCCACCCATTGCACAATTACAGCATTTGGCAGCCCATTGCACAACTTTGTAAAATGCTAAAACATAGTCAATGGGCTGAGTGAGGGGAGGGGCTGAGAGGGGGGCCCAGATTAACCTTTGAATTTGATGACATCTGAGTGGACAAAAAATAGTTAAGACATCAGCCAGTCCTGGGGTGATTTAACAGACGATGCATAGAGCCATTTTCAGACCAGAAAATGCTGAAAATTAAAATAATTGTGTTTTTGTCAATATTAAACACCAGTATCCAGTTCCGTCATAGTACTTAGTTTACAGCTAACGAAAATAAAATAAAAACATTTTAGTGTGAAGTTACTCTATAGGCAGAGGGAGCGGATACTAGTCTACACAAAGAGCACAGGACGGATTTAAATCAATATCCTGACATACTGTGCCACCAGGACAAAGCTGAGGTGTCTTGTGTACTTTATAAGTCAGAGGAAGAGAAATCCCAGGGTGGTGACAGAGAATGTATACACAGGGCATGTTTACTAAGCACTGCTTGATGATGTTCCTAATGCTGGACTAAAAAACAAAAACACAAAAACTAAATAAAGTGTACTATGTCGAAAATATAAGTGGTGGATATGTTTGGCAAAGTCCTTGATCAATTTAAATGGCACTTAATCATTTGTAGTATTAATTATATGTTATAGGGGTGGTTTTAGAATATTAGATTATTATAATATAACTAACTATGATCTATTTGTTGCTACAAAGCAGTGTTCTGTACCTTGAAACTTTTGTTTGAAAGTAGTGCCACCAAACACCGTGACTCGGCAAAATGCCACATTGCCATACACAACCATTGTAAATAAGGGTAGTTTCTAAACAGTTCTCTGTACCAGGCTCATGAGCTTGAAGCCTTCCAGCAGCTTGCAGTTCTTGTTCTTCAGGCGGTGGGCCTCATCGATGATCACACAACGCCACTCGATTGCATTGAGCTCAGGACAACCGCCGAGGATCATCTCAAAGGTAGTTATGACAGCTTGGAACCTGTAGATTCCCCGCAACACCCGACCCTACACACACAGAGAGCACATGTGTTGGAGTCTGTTCATGAGATGCATTCTGCTCCCATTTTCATTCCAAAAACAAATACAGAGGATACACACACAAAAGAACACGTTTTAAGACACAGATACGCAAAAGAAAAACAACATACACACACAGTATCCCCAGACTAATGAACAACGTCTTACAAATATGGATTTACGACATGCAGTTATTTGAAACATGATCAGTTAGCATCAACATAACAGTAAGAAGGATTTAAATAATCTAAAAATATGTAAGATAGGCTTTTGAATTGACTATACTAACAATGTATTTTATTAAAATGCTGTTTTTCTAAATCCTAAATTACATACAGTTTAGCTCTAGTTAGGTACAAATTGTCAAGCCAAAGCCAATACAGACAAGGATGTTGTATTACATTAGTATAGTATATCATTATGTCCAGCCATTATAGATACAAAACCAGAGTTTATATTTACCTTCATTGCACCTGTATTGCAAACCTTATACAGCCAATGGTTTAACCTTGCCATGTGTTTTAACAATATAATGTACAAGGCTCAAGTTACTGTATCATTTACTTTTCTAATAATTATTACTTTACCAACACATTTGCGCAATGGGACTACTCCAAGGGTGTTGAAGGCTAGACAAATGCCCATCATATTAACAGTTTGTTGAGAGAGGAGACATGTCTAACATGTTGCTAACGCGCTAACGAAATGCATGAAACACATTTACAGTTACATACACATACACACACAGCTGAGGAATCAATATGCATTGGACATCCCCTTTATCCAGACTGTTTTGAACCTCTCTCTGTACAGTATGTCGCCATGACGACAGTCATTGAGTAACCCTCTGTCATCTAGTAACTACCACCAGACAGACAGACAGACAGCCAGCCAGTGTCTCTAATCTGCTTGACAGAGTTTCCTCTGTAGAGCAGTGCAGAGACAGCCTGGTGGCAGCAGCAGAGTTCACTGTTCCTCTTTCTAAAGAGGCTTTACTCCGCCTACAGCACGTCTGCATGCTAGCAGCCCTAATCGTCCCTGTCACCAGACATCCCACTGCATGTGGGTGTGGGCTCAGGTCTGTGACTGACCTACCACCTGATAGTCATCACACTGCCTGCTCTGATTGAGCTCCAGGCAGCCTACTCAGCCTCCACAGAATACAAGCTTGACTGTTATAAGACAGAATCTATTATTTAGAAGTTACATTCTTTTTGATGCAACAGTTTAAAACATCAACATCATATAAATAAACATTTAACTAGCAACATAAGGGATTGCCGAGAGTCTGGATGCACTCAAAAGTGTTAATTTAGCAGACACTTTCATCCAAAGCACAATTACATGTGGATTTGGTAGGGGTAAGGTATGTTAGACAGATAGAATGCATGTCAGCATGTCATGTCAGGAATAAACCCACCACCACTCAGCTAGAAGTAGAAATACTAGACCACTAGCCTACCACTTGCCAGGTATGGCAAAACCCTAACACACACACACATTAACTAACCCTAACCCAGTTAGTGTGAACATGGGCTCAGGGTTTTGCTCAGAGCAGTTTGTGTTATACGTAGCTTTCACATTCAGAAACCCTCCAGTTTAAATACTGACTTTTAAGATCAAGGCTACCACTAATAAATATAAGTATTGGGTACTGTATTTTATTCATGTAAATATTCTGATTATTAGATGCTCAGATAAAATTAGTCAAAGAGGATATATTAATTGTAATTTGCATCTTTACGATGTAATGTGATACACTTGGGCGGTGTCTTAACTTACACCGGCATGCAGTGACAGTCTACACATCAACAATTACTGAGCACCAGGGAGGGAAATAGCAGGTGGTAGAAAGGCACACTAGTAGAGTCAATCAAATGGCGTCAGTCTGACATATCTTCTTTGTAAAATGTCTGTCTGGTGAGGCTTTAGCATTTCCTTAAAGCAGTGGCTTTGCATAGTTGAGCGATTTTTGTTTACTGAAATTCATTGTTGACTGTGTTGACGTAGTAGGGATGCGATACACATCTCAATGCATTGCCAACGATTGAATACATTAAATAAACAAACATATGTAGATACACGTGTAAATACATCAGATTTTACAGATGTAAAGATGTTAGAAACGAAGCATCCTGAGTTCATCTTAAATTGTATGCAGCGCACAATTTTTAAACGTAACAATCATATTGTGAACTTTTATTCTGGTGGACCGATGCCAATTGGTGAATTGTACTATCCCTATAGAGCAGTAGTTTCAGTCATTTATTCATTAAGAACATGGCGACATAGAACTGCATATAGAAATTAACAAACAGAAATACACATGCATCTACTATTTGCAGTTTGTTTACCATAGCTGTAGCAGACCCAAAGCACACAAACCCTCCCCTCTCGGAGCAACAGTTTGAGGGCAGGCATGCACACAGTCAATGGCTACACACTGACTGGGCTGCAATAAGATACAGCATTGCTGCCTGTGTGAACATAAGGTTACACCTGTACTGTGTCTTTTCCTTTTGATGGTCTCCTGGCAGTGGTTGCCATTACAGCTAAAGGGGCTTGTCAAAATCAAACATGAAATCAGACAGGACTAAACCAGAAGAAGAAACACCATGCTGAGGTTCTATCTACTTCAAACTATATCAGTACAGCACTTGAGGCCAGATCAGTGTGTGAGCATGAGAAACTAATGGAAGCCGGAGGCAGAGCAGATAAAGTGCAAGAGGGAAAGATGTAAGCAGTCCATCACAGGATATCATGGAATCAGCAGGATTACTAAAGACTAGTGAGATGAAATAACAGAGCATAGGGGTGCTGCATCACATTCAAGCAATTGGTCAGTGGGTTTCAGTTATTCATATATTTGATGTTTTTTGCGCATATTAACTGTGGCCCTTAAGTATTATTGCGTGTTAAAAAATATTTTTTTTAGTTATTACTCAATAAACTCTTGGCACATTGTCAACTGAGAATTTGAGGACTGCCCTGTTACTAGGAAGGCAAACAGATTAACGCCATTTCCTTCGTTTTCATTTTTACAGATTTATGAATGGCCTGCAGACATCTCCAAACTAAAATGAAAGCACTAATATGACAATTAGCATTTCATTGTGACATTTACCCGAGGCAGCAGGTGTACAGTTTGTTTTTATGTAAAAAAAAAAGGTTACAGGTTGCTCATGCAACATGTTCCCACACAACTGTCATCACAGAGAGAACTTCCTGTAAGGTGGTGAAGTGTTAACTGAGAACTAGCTTAGTCCAAATTGTCCAATATGTCAATACATGATCAGTGTTGTCAACAGCCTGTCTGGATGTGGGCATTGCCATTATTATCATTTAACTGCAATGCAATGGAGCTAATTCCAAAACACTGGAATACCGTATGGTATTTTGCTTAAAGAAAAACTGCCCATAATGCACCTCACGTCACCAAAGCCATGGTGTGTGCTGCCGTTTACAGCCCACACCTGCGGGTGGTTACCTGTGCGTCCCTGAAATACATCTCGTACTGCTGCAGCATCTGGCGGCTGACCATGCTGCCATGGTACACGATGACGTTGAGGTGGGTCCAGGTGCGGAACTCGCGCTCCCAGTTGGCGATAGTGGAGAGCGGGGCGATGATGAGGAAGGGCCCCTTGATGCCCATTCGGTGGATCTCCTCCAGGAAGGTGATGGACTGGATGGTCTTCCCCAGACCCATCTCATCTGCCAGGATGCAGTTCCGTCTGGCCGCGCAAAATCAGAGAAAATTAGATTTATATGTATTGCCTATTTATTGTAATATTACATTATCATAGTCTGTACATTAGGCACATTGAGCATTAGGTGCTTTAAATTAAATGCATTATCATCACTTTTATGAAATCAATCAAGGAAAGAGTGGGGGGGAGGTCAAGACAAATAAGACATGGAAATTGTTGTTTTGAAAAGCCTGGAAATGTATTTCCATGACCACATGCATTAGAATAACTATAAAAACCCTGGCGTGAGTTATCTCTACTGGCGTGCATAGAGGAGGAGAACATAGGTGACTTAACATAAGATGGGGGTGTTCTAGAGAGACATGGAGTAGAACACAGAGTGCGCAGGAGGTAGAAAACGGCATCATCAGCCGTAATAACAGGCCTTGGAGACGCGATGCAACAACGGCGGTGCGTTCAGGCAATCCATTTATCTTGCTGTCCAGTGGGTAGGGGTATTATGTCTTGATGCTAATTGTAATGTGCACATATTCCCACTAGCCTCCTAAGCAGCTCTCCACTTCTGATAAATCTCTCTGTATAGGCTTACAGCACGCACACACAAATTCACAGGCACCACAAGAGCTGTGAGGTGTATAGCCTGATTTAGCTACGTGTAGCACTGATGCAGTTGTGATCACCTCAATAGGAAGCCTGTCTTGCCTCACTGGTCACGTGATTTCAGCCAGCCGCCTATTAGCCATCTATATTCATCATTTATAGTCTCCACTCTACATAGCTCAGATGACTGACATACCCAAATAAAAAAGCTAAGAAGTTCAGCAGACTAGGATAAGGGAAAACACAATAACAGAACCCACCTCAAATCAGTTAGTAGACAGAAATTTGCTTGCAGCAGTATTCAACAGTAGCACATCAAACATTTAGATTCATACCAGACCTTCTGTTTGACATATATACTGATGCTATGCGTTCTGCTGACCTGTTGTACCAGTTGAAGAGCAGCCAGTTGACTCCCTCCAGCTGGTAATCCCTGAGGCTGTTTCCATTCCGGTATTCCCTGGATTGCTCTCTCTTCTTCCATAGGCTGGCATGAGGCCGCTCCTTTAAGACAGAACCAGTCATTGTCCCTCTGCCATTTGACTTAGAGGAATTACAAGTGACAACATCTGTACAGTACGTTGAACCTTTCTTAAATACATGGATGCTCAAGCGACCCATAGTTACAGCATTACCCTTGGGATACCAGTCAGGGGTTTTGAGTTGGCTGGATAGACAACACTGAATTACTAGGGATGGCACCGATACGATACTGAGATTGGAAATCGGTCAGATACTGACTAAATAGCTGGATCAGTATCGGTGACAATTTGAGTTGTAACCGATATATTGGGCAAATCCTATTAACTTAATTTACACGCGTATGTCTGCTGTCTAGCATCAGCCATGTCTAACCTACCTAGGCCACACTATCAGCAGCAGGTTTCTAAAATGCATCTAAGTCCTAAAATAGAGATTGGCTGTCATTTACTTTGCGATTTAACTTGAAATTTAATTTAAAACTGGAATCGGATTGGTGCTCGGTATAGGCCGAAACCCAAAATGCCGGTATCCGTATCGGGACTGAAAAAACTGGATCATGGCATCCCTATGAATTACCTTTATTATTATCCTTATCAGCATGTCTGATCCAGACAAAATATATCTGAACACCTGCGTGCACTTCCATAAAATGTTAAATCGTCAAACTAGCAAAAATAGGAGGAGGGAGAGAAAGAGATGAAAATGTTTTTTGTTTGCCCTTCAGTGATTTGCACCCTGTCAACCCTAGCACTAGTGATGTGCAGGCCGGCCCATAACGCACGGGTCCTGTGAGTTCAGATAACCTTATCAGAAAATATCACTGGTTAGGGTGGGTCAGGTCAAAAAATGTAAAAGCAGCATTCTGACTATAAATTAAATATGACTTATAAATATCTATTGAAACATTGAGTACAATATGCTTTGCGTAGGCTCTCCGAATTGCTGTGTTTAGGCTAACCGTCTCCGATCCCAGCTCTCTAAAACATACACGCACAAACAGATCTTCTCACGCCATGGCTGACAATGATTTGATTTATTAGTCTACTGAACTGTAAAATTTGTTAACTTACATGATGCGCTACTTACTGTAAGAAAGCATAATATGATTGCATAGCCTGTAGGCTAATGTAGCCTATTGCTAACAGAAAAGCGAAATAAATAAATATTATAGTCTACTGCTCACTCACTTTGCTGTAGCCTGCAAAACTGTATAACATGCTAGTGTCTGTCCCTTTGAAAACGTGCATTCAATTAGAAATCGGTATCTCTATATGACAGTGCTATACAGGCCAACATACATACACACACACATATATATATACACACACACACATATGTATATATATATATATATACACACATACATACACATATACATACATACATATATATACCCACACACATACATATATTTATATATACACACACACACACACACATACATACATGCATACATATACACACATAAACATACATACACACACATATGCATATGCATACACAGTATATACTGTATATAACTGAGATGGGACAGGAGTCATTTGTCTGAGATTGGACAAGAGTTGTTTTGAAACACAAGTCATGGGACAGGATGGGATGAGACAGGAGTGCAAATCCACACTCTAGTACAGATGTGGCTGTGTGAGAATGACTAGTGACTACTGCTGTTAACAGCAGCTCCCATGACAGTTAGTGCTGGAGGTGGTATGTTAATGTGTGCACACATTTGTGCTGATAAGCCAAACTGTTCCAAATATTGTGCTTTAGATGCTAAAGCACAACACAACGAACTAGAAATGTACAGAAAAAAAGAAAGACAAAAATAAGTCTAAATGGAGTGTGATTATAGACTCTCTATGGGGTGATTTCTACTGCTGTTTTTATAAGAGAACGACCCTCTCTCCACACACACACACATACACGTGTGAAAAGGGCATTGCTTGGCGAGAGAGAGACAGACAGTCAGCCGGACACAGAGAGAGACAGTGAGCCAGAGACAGCAACAGCGGGACAGGTGGGCCAGACTGTCTCACCATCCTGCGGGAGTCTGGCTTGACCGCCTGCAGCTGCTCAAACTCCTCTATCTTGCTCTGGTCCACGTCTCCTTTCAGCTCCCAGGTGCTGTCCTCGTACGGCAGAGAGCACCACTTCACCAGGTAATACACAACCTCCTGCACACACACACACACAGCCTCGTCACTAGTCCAAGGCCAGGAATCCCCCAGCCCTGCAAGGGAGCCTGCTAGCACAGCCTTGGGCACATCTGCATCCTAAAGAGAGCACTTAGAACAGTGAAGGCACACGCACATGTTCTGAGTGTATGAATGAACAGTTACCTCGCCCGTGTCCTTGTCCTCACAATAGGACACCTCCAGAACTCTGTCTACCTCCACGTAGTCAGGGTTAAAGGGATCCTCTTCCATCTGACACAGCATGACACACACACACACACAGACACAGAGACCATGTGTGAGTACAGTGCATAGCTGATTACCATCTGGAAAGAGAGCCAGGGAGCCAAGTAACAGACTTAACTGCACATGCACTGAATTTGAAAACACACGTGAGGGCCCACACGGACACATCATACAAAAATCATATTCAAACGTCATAATTCTACTAATACATGGAAAAATAGAGCACATGTGCACACTCACATACACAAGCACTGATATGAATAAAGACACACACAAACAAACAGACGCCCAGCCGCCCAGCCACCCAGCCTTACATCTGCAAAAAACAGAGCCCTCTGTGCTTGTTTTAACTTGAAGCGTTTAATCTTCTGCTGAATTCTCTTGTCTTTCTCCAGCTGCTGTTCTGTGGCCCACTCACAGTGCAGGTAGGAGCTGGAACACAGCACATCACACTGTCATAATGAGGCAAACACCTCAAACAGTGACTACTGAACAATGCAGTTTAACACTTCAAAGGCCATCAAGAATAAACGGGGTAGCCGTTATTTAAAGATCACAACTAACATTTGTCTTTTCTACGTTATGCTTTAAGGAAAGGTTTAATATGGTCTGGTAAAGGCAGATGAATATATATTTATTTGAGACAACATAAAAACACACATATTTTATATGCATAGTACACTATATGAATAATCCCACACCCAACCACTGTGATATCCAGAAACAAGATTCCACATTTAGATTCAGACAGAAGTCACCAATCTTCAGCACCATGGACTACAGTGGAGTGATGGACTTACTAGTTTTTGTATTTCACAAATAATTCTTCGACTTCCACCTCAATGCCTGGAGAGATCTGTGTGGGGAAAGACACCAGTAAGAAAATCAATGAGTATAATCTAGTCATCATGGAGGGTGATGCCAGGGCTGTACCAAGGCCACTGAATGTAGGACTGTTTTAACAACACCTTCTCTGAGCTTTGACTCGCTTGTTTTTCCCTGCTACCAAGCTCACATTTAATAATCCACTCCAGGAATAACTCTGTAATTACCGCTAACTCATTTTTTAACACATTTATTGTCTAGAGGCAGATATGGCTGAACAATTAATGATATATTTCAATCGCAACATCGATTCATACCTCTATGCAGCAGCCTCTTTTCAAAATGACAATTCTGCTGTATTTTCATTATAGATCAGCTGCACCAAAACAAACGCTCCTCCCGCAATAAATGACAATGTGGCATAACACTACATGATGCAGAGCGGAGAAAGGAAAATAAACAGCAAGAGCATGTAAGTCACCGGCAATTGACTGTGAGAGTGACAACTAAAGTTGCAGGGTCTGGTAGCCAATTATACAGTATGCATGCAGTCTGTTTGCTGACTGACTACCGGTAGCTGCGTTCTGTTTGTTTTGAGGTAGATCAGCTGTTTGGGTGCCGTGTCCCTCCAGTCCCTCAAACTGAGAGACAACCTCCTGGCAGACGTAGATTTTTTTAGGCTATATCGTATATTTAGAGGAGAATATCTAATTGCGATCCGTTTAACCTTGTTAGGATTTCTAGACAACTATTTACTCTGGGTAGGTTATTTTTCAATGCACTGTATACAAGAGGTGTCAAGCTTGCAACTGTTCATTTATTTTATACTTTAGATTAACAGGGAAACATAATGTTACCTTTGCCTCTAAACCGCAACTAGCCTACTTCTAGCACGCACTACATACACACTGCCCTCTCCAAGACAGCAGCACAAATGTCCCCAATGCAGCCCCACCCTCCTTAAATTCTGAGGCTCCCACTTCGGGATAGAATGATAGATATACAATATAATTACTAATGCCATATAACACAGGTGCTTTACTAATTACATTGTGTTTCAGGCATCAACACTAGGTCTGTTGTGTCCACTCTGGGGTTTGCCATGAGTTATGATTTGAGATATATATGTATATAAAAAGCTTTATGGCAAATTATCTTTGAGGCTTAACTTGATGCCATGAGTTTGAACTGTTGACTGTGGCTAACCTTGTGAAGAAAAGACATTGCATCAGAAGTCAGATATTCCTGATGGCCAAGAAGGTGCGTTTACCTCTTTCTTGATTACTCTAGAAGACATGATCTTGTCCACGACAGCTGCGTCCTCCTCACTAGGGTTTTCCTGCACAGAAGGAGAAGACCTTGTTAAAGTCATCCTACACGTCACTTTTCAAAACTATCACAACAAAAGGTTTGCAACAAAAATGCACAAGGGGCATCAGGAATATATTGACCCCAGGAACTGGACCCTGAATCTAATATTTAGTGACATTCATAAAACCTGACTAGACGTCTAGTATAATATCAAGTAGGGCAGCGGGCTATTAGAATCACAGATGAAAACCTCTAAAGCCACATAGTCAGAATAACTAAAGCGTCATGACTCATAATATTGTTGAATTAAATTATTATGAGCCGAGTTAGGAGTAGGGATGTCACGATACCAGAAATTAAGTATTCAAGACAAATACCAGTGAAATTCCATGCTTATCGATACTCATTTCAATACCACAGGGGAAAACAAACATTTATATATACACCGTATATATAATATATACACACACACGCACACACACGATGCAGGATTGTCAAAATATTTCAGTAGACAATATTCAATATTCTAAAACTGGAAATAAAAATATATTATTTAGAGTATCTTTAATATGTATTATTTTGAGCATCTTTACCGAATCATAAACATTTCCCATTACTTAATTGTATTTAAACATTCCCCTTATCTGTATTGACACACATTACAAGTAGTCACTGTGACGCGAGCGGCACTCACCACAAACAGCTGAACAGAAGGATCCTTGCGGGCTGCAGTGTTGGTCTTCTTGGCTTTCACAATCACTTTCACGTCTTCGTCAGACAGCCGGGCCTCTAGCTCCTCAGAGTACTTCTTCCTCTTCACCTGGCGATTAGACCGCCGCTTCTATGAACGATGAGGGAGAACAGCAGGGGTCTATTTATTAATATTTCATAGAATACCATTCATTATTGTAATCGTTTGAGCTTGTTTGAGATTTTAGGTTGGGATATTTCATGATGGTTAAGATTAAATGTGGATTCCCCCGTAAAATTGTGCTCGTCTCCTTCCACAAACGGGTGTATACTTTACTTCTCAATGCCTTGCTTCTACGAACCTGGGAGAGCCATCGTAACAGTGATCAAGAGTCAATCTGCTGCTTCAGCACAAAACAGCTTCCTCTGAAAAGTCTGTTTTAGCTTTGAAATGTATCTGTAAACACAGATACATTGAAACACACTTTCTCACTCTGCATGCAAAATGCTGATTTCCCTGAATACTGCTAATAATTTAGCCTAATGAGTGCAGGCTTAGCAGAGTCTTGATTCGTGTGTTACGTGTGGGCTGCAGTAGGGCCCCCTGCAGATCAGAGCTGATAGTGTGCACTCTCCTGTATTCAAACACAGGAACAAATGGCAGGGTAAACCCTAAGAAGTGCTCCTCCCACAATCTGTTGAGGCTGTCTTCATGTCTTAAATCGTGGCCAGCTTTAGATCACAATCTGTTTAGGCTTCAGCTGATGAGATCCTGGTATTATCTTGCAGATATCTACACACTACTGGCCTATATGCATATACTATACAACACGAATCATCAATCAACATAATGAAATAGATCTTGAATATTGAATATATCTATGAATATTTGTTTTAAGATTACACCAGTGTGATATTACTGTATATTCCCTGCAAACTCAGGTTTTCCCCTATATGACACGCCGCTGCTGAAAATTCACCGCCTCTCCAATAACAGGAGATGTGGAGAGACCTCAATCTCTTTATCTTATCGCTTCATAATTGTTATTTAGCACTACGGACGGCACATCATATCAAGGTCAATTCACTGACGTAAAATAACACTTAGCAACAGCGCTTACAACAGCGCTTACTAGCCTACCTGATAATGTCAGCACAACGATTAACATACCTACAGTATAAAACGCACAGGGGCGGGGGGTGTGGTTTGCTGTCAACATGACGCAAACAACGCTGATAGTGGATATATTTTCATTTGCCGAATGAAAACAATCCTGCACTTTCACGTGAGCATCGCAAAGCAACGTTACAGCAAACACACTAATTTGCTATAAGCTAGCGTTCTTGCTACAAATATTGCGACTAGCATTTCTTACACTTACACTTTATTTAGTATAATAGTTATACAATAGCCTACTTGCACAATATAGGTTGTGGTTAACAACAGTATACCAATTTCCAAATATATCCTATGTATTACTTTGCAATGTAGCCTACTTGTGCTTTATTCAGCCTTATAGCTAACAAGTAGGCTAGTGTGAATACATTCTTAATAAAATACAATATTACAGTAATGGTATCAACTATTCAGAAAAAGTCAAGGCTTCACCTCCGCTGCTACAACTCCATCCTAGGGGAAACACTGCAATTTTGTGATTATTTGAAGTGTGTGCTGCTGTGCTCCTGGATATCCCCCTTAACAATAATATGCAGCGAATTGGGAATGGATGCAGCAGAGCCACTATTACTGGGGTTGGGAGCAGGGAGGAAGATTCACACCCCTCTCCCCCACCTGCATGACAACAGTTAGACTCTCCCAGCTGTTGGACTATGATGATCTGACTTGTTCTGCATCATCACTGTAAATTAATAATAAGCCTGTTTTAATTAAGGCCACGGGTTCCATTTCATGAGCTAATTATATATTTTCTGGGCAGTGGTCCGAACAGCTAGCAGGCTGAGAGGGGAGGGAAAGGGGTCTTTAGACCTCCCTTCTATTTCAGACGTGTCAATCTCAAGAACGTGCATATCTCACAGTGCTGGCCACTCGTTTATTGGTTTGTGGCCTGATGGCTATATCATTCAGATATAGCAATGTGTACTCCCTCCTGGTGAAGCACACAAGCAATCATCTCGGGGCTACAGCACTCAAAAGCCTTGAACCCAAACGGCATTAGAACCAGAGAAGCATCTTCCGTATGCATGCATATGTGGTGCGTTAGAACGGCAACCATAGCCTCAACATCAGCCTCTCAACACTAGCCTCAACACATGGAGAAAACTGGATATTGGAAATAAAAGGCAGGGTTAGTCATTCGAGAACACCTGCTAACTTCAGACTCAAAAGCAAAACAAACTCAAATACCCTCGCCCCAGACATTGAAATGCATTGTGAAGCCAAGCGGCATTGTTGTTGTGAGCGGTGTTCGACACTATATTCCTATTTATGGAGATGTGAAGAAGTTTCAGGACATTTTATTTCAGCAAGCACAGAGCTAGCGGACTGTGACAAGGTATGTGGTGAATTTGTAAAAACGTGTATCAGCTTACAATTAGCTTGCAACGGCTGACTGACTATACCTTTAACTCTCAACCGCAAAACCTGCGGGTGGGATAGAAAGACAATGTTTTACTGAACCAATCGCACCTGCTGAAAGACGTGCCATTGCATCTAGCTAGATGAGTGAGCTGCACCATTTAAGAATGTTGGGGAAAGTATGGGGGGAAATTACGAACACGTCCATTCAGCCCTGATCCCTTTGAATGTAGCGTTTTTTGCCATAATGTATACATCGCCTAAACCACTTTTTATCCTCTCCAATACAGTATTAAAACAGACGTTTGTCGGATTTTCAAATTTCCAAGCATCCTTCAACTAACCATGATGGCTGCTCACAGAACATAACTCTTCTCTTCATTAACCATGTGTAAATTAAGAAAATAGTGAAAAATAATTAGTTAACTAACCATATTATGAAATTTACATGAAATTCAGCAGACTTTGGAGTATCTGAGAAAGTCTATATATATATATAATTTATTATTTAATATAATATTTTTATTATTTTTCAAAGATATTCAAATCATGTTTATTATTATTGTAAGATTTAGAACGTTCTAGCTGTGTTATACTGCACAAAACACATTTTTGAGCACAATAGCACAACAATGTATTAGCCATGATTGTGCCATTTACGTAGATGTGCAGGATTTGCAGGTGGAGTGAGAAATGAGACCACAGTGAGTGAAAATGTGACAGGAAAAAACACCCAGAAATGGCTTGGGGTCCAGAGGGATTTATAATACATGTAATTTTGGTGTTCAGAATTTTGCAGTTTCTTTTTTTTTTATAATAAGGCCCAACTAAAATAATAGTCATATACAACTAAATATTTTCTATAACAAACTCTAGTTACTTATTTGTTTTAGATAAACCTCTGCTAAATGACAAAATGCAAATGCAAAATGAGTGAGGATAATGAGTACTGGGTTACATAATATATTAAGATCCATAATTAACACACATCATATTTAATGCTATTTAACCTGGTGTATGCATATGTGTTTATGTGTGTGCACATGCGTGCGTGTGTGTTCATGTGTGCGTGCATCTTACAGCGTCATCGTCTTTAGACGAGCGTCGAGGGGGCGGGTCGTCATCTGACTCGTCCTCTGAAGACTCTGGCTTACGCTTTTTCTTCTTTCCGATCTTTATAACAATTTTGCTGAAATAGGACAACAGAAAACCACACATTAGCCGCCCATCGACAGACCTGTTTACATAAATGCATGCTGCTTTTATTTATGTATGACTTAATAAAACATGATGCATGCATTATTTTCAGTGGTGTTTCAAGGAACTGTGCACAAGGTAAAGAGTAGTAACAGATCAGTAGACACCAGACACCATTTAATACCAATCAATAAGAAACTAAAACTAACAAAATTAAAAGCACTCATCTTCCTTTACTCAAAATTAAAACCAGAACAGAAATGTTGGGGCTCGGCTCAATAATTTGAGAAATAATATAAATATTAGCCTTGTTGTGCAAAATAAATGACTTAAGAAAACGTATTGCATTCCTAGACAATTTCACAGTTCTCATTTCAAGGTTGCTATGATCGTCTAGATTATTCACACAGCAACACAATACAGGAAGGATGGATATTTGTACCAAATAAGCACTGATGGTATAAACCTAATGTGTTTCAGAAGAATACATTTCAGAGAGCCTTACACAGATAGCTAACACTCAAGTTGTGCAATACAGTTTAGGTTAGTTAAGAGACAGCTCAATTAGATAATTTATTCATCCCCTTTGGCATGATTAAAGTTGTCCAGTAGCTCAAACAATCTGTACTAGCGACAGACCACAATTAAAACAAGTGTAAAATCACAAAATAATACTTAAAGATGCGAGTCATCTAAATGGATAAACAAATAAATAACCTCTAAAAATGGATCAAAATGTTTTGTGTCTTGACCAGACACAAAACCAGACTATTACTGTCTTTATCTTGGTAGAGACTTTATGATAGTGGTCAAAAGTGAATTACTTGGATCAATGTTGTAAACACCTTTAAAATATATATTTGAGTGACTGGCATATATGACAAACAAAACGTACTACAACATCATACTATGTGCATTTTGTGGCATTGCCTCTCTCTAGTAACTAGGTCAGTCCACCAAGATCATACAGGAAGTGCCTGGGGCTTACACACAATGACACACTCTTTGAGGAGATTGCTAGTACAAACACCTAGTACACCAACACTACAATTATGGGTGAATTGCCTTATTCAAGCGCAATGTGGCATGGGCAAGGGGTCCAGATGCTTCTCATCAATATCATTTGATGCTTTTAACAGTCAAGATGTGAAATAACCTAGAGTATAAACATCTAATATGGCCCTGCATATACATTTCATCATATTGAGAAGGAAACAATAGATTATGCTAGGGGTGGGCAATATATCAAATACTCAATGTATTGTGGAATGTTCTACGTGCAATGTAGTAAATGACTATGACGAACATCGAATATAAAAGTTTTTTTTTAAAGACGCCGACATAATTTCTCGCCATCTCACAAACAATCATTGGTATCGTTCACATTTTAATCGATACCTGTGCCGGTACTTTGGTACTTTACTCTCTGAAATAACATTATATTACTGTAATGTTGCCTATGGAAAAAAAAACTGCCTGACTGACTTTTTACAAACAAAGTGTTTTAGATGTTCTGCTTTAGCTCTTTATCCTATTTTACGCATTTTTGAACTCTGCCTCCCTTAGTTTTCCTGAACGCCCCCCTACCCTGCTAGCAGCCTATGCTGTGTATTAATTTAAATTCTATTCTCTGAAGAATACGGTAGCTTACGTTAGCATGGCACATGTTAAATTTTGACATTAATTGTAGTTGTAGTCTACACGGTTAAATCTGAAAATAGGACGTTGTAAATATTGCTACTATAAACAATAGGCCTAGTGGTTAACTGAAACATGGGAAACATTTTATATTCAAAACATGCATCCAACACATTGTCATGGTAAAGGTTGGTTGTGAATTACGTATTGATGTACCCTACTATGAAAGTGCATATGTTTGGGAGATTGTAGGTTATGTGGGTAAAAATTGTTATCATTATAGCAGCAAAATGAATTGGCAAATTTTTGTGGCGAACATGTTTGCTTTTACCTTAAATGTTGAACTTTTTGTGTCAACATTCCAAATATATTCGATTGAAACAGTCACCCATCGTCCAGTGTCAATATGTGTTTGCTGAGAACTACCTCCTTAAACAGTTTGCAAGCAAACAGAACAATGTTCGCCAATTCTAAACACACATCTGTTCTGCTATTTTCGCTTGACATGAATTATTCGTTGTGATTTGTTTAATTGCTGGACATAGTAAGTAGGCTACAAACCTTGAAGCGAATAAAACAAATGGTGTATTTTGTATTTATTTTTCTACATGTAGTTGGCTGGAATTATGCAGTCGTCGGGTACCTTTACTTAAACAATATAATAGCCTACTCATTGGCCTTGAGGAACACTATCAGCTGTCGCTGTCTGCTCTGTGCGTGCGTGTGTGTTTGCGTGAGAGAGAGAAACAAGCATAGGAGCAGTGCAGCACTTTAACTTATGTCTTATGTCAGCAACATGCTTGTAAATACAATATTATCGCCGTCATATGTATTATCCAGGTTAATTCCATGTATCGCACAATAAGGCAATATAGTAATTATCGCGACAGGCCTATCTGGAACCGATTGATTTTACCTCAATCAATACGTACTCTGTACAGACGTAATTCGGTCGGTACTCGTAAAAGTACAGAGTTCGGTACCCAACCCTATGTTGCACTAGATTGGTGAATGTGTATGACCTCAGCAAGATGTGCATTTTGTTACACGAAGCAAAGCAGTGCAAGGTATTCTCCACTTTTATTCTCTGCATTACCTAACTCTGCCCCCACTCACTAACAGTTTCAAGCGCACCGTGGAAAATAAGACAGAAAGTGTATTAGCTTACAATCGCTGACCTCACCTTTAGTAGAGAGGCCATCTCTCACTAAGGAAACATACAACATATAACACTAGCTTAAATAAGAACCAAACAATGCTGGCAGAATCAGATAATACATTTTATTTGGGATGCCTTGTACACTGAGGTAATTGTGGGAGAATAGCTGGAGCTTAGCAGTCAGACGAAAGCAAAACACGCACACACACACACACACACACACTCCATGGGGGAAGGGAGAGGACCGGAAAAGCATGCTACAAAGATGGCCCTTCCCACCCATGTCTCCCAACCCCCTCTGGATGATATTACACTTCACAAATCCTCTTCACAATGACACTTAGTGTTGCCAGGCAACCAGCCCATAGGACTCTGTTTGCCAGTGTGGGTGTTGGTGATGGTGGTGATGTCACATCCTGTGAATAATGGCACACGAGCACACCCGCTGACACCAAACACACAGCAACATAAATAATCAGCTATTAAACCTTATGGAAGGACGGACACAGATCTTGGGGCAGCTCAGTGGGACGGGGAAAAATAGCTTGGCTAAATGGATAGTGCTAGCTGGAATATAAGATCAAAAATACCATCGCCGACTCGAGATGAGGTATTACACAGGCCCACCCAGACTCGTTATAACAGCCAGCCACAGCATGTGTTTATAGGATAACCTCCACACAATCCAGCAAAATGTAAATAAACTGAAATGACAGGGCAGTATATTAGCACATTAAACCTGTGAAGTAGAGCTCTAGTAGATTTACATTTGTCTGAGCCACGTAAAACAAAATGGCTGACCTTCCCTGGGACTATTTTCAATATTCAATACCTTTGGGTGTTATAAAACGTACTACTTAGGGAGGCAACAATTTATTGACCTTATATCGATATACGCCAATATTCAACTCGTTGACTAGCTCAACCAAAGTATACTTTCAGCTTTTAACTGTGAATGTGCGACACACCAAAATCCCACAGTAAACATTATGACTTAGGCTACGTTCAGACTGCAGTCCTTAGTGCTCAAATCATATTGTTTAGTTTTGCTGTTCACATTACCTGTACCACATTACTTGATGGTTCCTCTCCGGGAACCATCACCTTAACGTGGTGGAGAGGTTTGGGTGCCCCTATGAAACTGAGGGCTGTGTTGTCTGGAGCCTAGTGCTCCTGGTAGGGTCTCCCAAGGCAAAGTGGTCTCAGGGGAGGGGCCAG
>JAODUH010031626.1:0-22490 GCA_027564835.1 Typhlichthys subterraneus
AATAACAGGATAAACAGACAGGATAAGTATAGTGTGTAGTGCGTTTAATTTTTTATATTTACACAAACAGGAACATATTTTGGAGTGTGAAAACACAAGATAAATGGTCTTAGTATGTTGTATGCTACAAAACATCCTAACTGGGTATAAAGGTGCACTGTGTGTGTGTGTGTGTGTGTGTGTGTGGGGGGGCAACAGCAGGTGAGATAACTCAGGCTAATGAAACCCAACATGAACATAGAAACATGAAAATATGGAATCTAAACATATAGCAAAATACAAAAATCTAAAACTGGACACAGAAAGGACCTCACATGTGAATGCTATAGGGTATATTATATCCTATGGGTCAGAGTCAAATGTAGTCAGTGAACCATAATGGTATATTTTTATCCACAATAAAATACAATAGGTCAAATGGAATAAATAATGTTGACAGTGGGCCTACTGTATATAGTTAATTGACTAGTGCCAACTTGGGAAGTGTATGTTCCTTAGAACAACCGGCTTGTTAACACACAAACACAAGCGCGCACACACACACATACATAATCCCCGCCCCTGTAGACGCTACACAAAAAACAGTTTATCTTTTTTTAATCGCACATGCACACGAATAGCGTTCAAGCCGGCTGTGCACAATACTGCTATTTCTCTAAATGTTCTCTCCATAATTTAGTTTGTATTGCTCAATACCGCAGAGGAGCCATGTGAATTTCCACTGTATTGACTAGAAACATAATTCATTATTTTATTCATCCATCTCCTCAATAGGGGGTCCACTGCGTTCTTTAGCATCACTTCCCGTTGCCAAAAGGGTCATGGGTCGCCTTTCCTGCACTTTCATCGCCCCCTGTCTGCAGATCATTGGCGAGGTTTGACACAGCGCAGAGGATAAGCACGCATCTATGGGGGTACCTGTAATTAGAGTGTCTTTCATACAAACAATGCAGGTGAAATGTATAACCTTATAGGCATACATGTGTCTATCTGTTCAGACATGGGCATTACGCATGCATACCAATAAGGGTGGGCAAGAGCGGGTGGAATTGTGCTGGGAAAAAAAATAGAGGTTTCAATACATTATGTAAATTTAGCGGTCACTCTTGTCCACATACAGTAAGCCTTGTGCCAGCACTCTGTATTGTAGTCCTGTGTGAGGTTGCTTGACTCACCTGAAGGACGACAGTGCGTTTGGGCCTGTGCTGGTCCCGTTAGGTGGCGCTGTGCTGGTCCCAATAGGCAGCGCTGTGCTGGTTCCAATAGGTGGCGCTGTACTGTTCATGTTAGGCAGCGCTGTACTGTTCCCAATAGGCAGCGCTGTGCTGGTTCCAATAGGTGGCGCTGTGCTGTTCACGTTAGGCAGCGCTGTGCTGTTCCCAATAGGTAGCGCTGTGCTGGTTCCAATAGGTGGCGCTGTACTGTTCACGTTAGGCAGCGCTGTACTGTTCACGTTAGGCAGCGCTGTGTTGTTCACGTTAGGCAGCGCTGTGCTGTTCACGTTAGGCAGCGCTGTGTTGTTCATGTTAGGCAGCGCTGTGCTGTTCACGTTAGGCAGCGCTGTGCTGGTTCCAATAGGCAGCGCTGTGCTGGTTCCAATAGGTGGCACTGTACTGTTCACGTTAGGCAGCGCTGTGCTGTTTCCATTAGTTAGTGCTGTGCTGTTCCCAATAGGCAGCGCTGTACTGTTCACGTTAGGCAGCGCTGTGCTGTTCCCAATAGGCAGCACTGTGCTGTTCCCGTCAGCAGGCCTACAAGAAGAGCAGTCTGTCAGGTTAATGACAAGTGTTGGGCAGTAAATAGTTACTGTAATAGTATTATTTTTTTCACTAACTAGTAGTGTAAATAATTACTATTTCCAAAACAGTAATAATATTACAATTACTAATCCAAGTAATGCTGCATTACTGTGTTATATGAACAAGATGTCTGGTCCTAGCAAACTTAGGGTAGGCTAATTGAACCAACCAAATGTTTTAACTTTGGCTGATTCTTGACTCCTAAGGTTCATTATTGTTCCAATAAAGAGAATTCGATTCTAAAATGAGCTGGCTACACAGGTTGTCATTGTTCAGAAGGGGCGAGACAGGGTAGTGATTGTGAAAGTAATATAGTAATGTAACTAGTAATGTAACTACTTACTTTTAATACCCAGTAAAGGTGGTCTGGAATAGGTTAATTACTTACTTTTATTGTTTTTGTATAATCATCAAATGGATATTTAGGTGGATAATTAGGTTCTGTTGAATGTGCCCATTTAATTAGGTTAATTGTCAGGCCTTTGTTACTTTATTTTGAATATCTAAATTGTATTATAGTATAAGAGTATTATAAGTATTACGAAATGATTGCAAAATGATTATGTGTAGCTACGCATCTCCAAGTCTGGTATATTGCATCTACACCTCTAGTGGGCAGTATAAACTCTAAAATCAGATTGTGCGCCTTTTTCACATAAATAGTTTATATATATATATACTATACTATATATAGTGTGTATATATATAAAAACTATATCTGTATATACTGTATGATTGATAAGATTAATAGGCTAATGGACTTATAGGCTGGTACTGCCCCAAGTGAAAATATTGTCAAAACATAAAGGCAAAGTCAGGTTATGTTTATATAAAAAATAAACAACTGCTCAAGGGGCTTGGATCTTTACATCTTTTGCCTGCCCCGAAGGGGTCTCTGGTCGCACTCCCCGCGAGCTGATACCCACGCTGCAGGGTAGAACTCAGTTTTGCAGTCGCACATGAGGGCAATAAGCACCTTTTGTTGAAGGAAAGTCATGAATTAGACTGCGGGAAAACACGTGTTTGATTGGGTGTGGGAGGCGGTTGAGAGCTCAACCTAAAGTAAAGTTCAAATATCCACTCATTGATCCAGTGTTAAGTTGATCGTGAGCACATATACAAAAATAGTAGGCCTATATGCCTATAACACGATTCGCTGCTAGAACTATTGTGCAATGATACAAGTCATCATATGCTGAGAGAGAAGGAGGAAATGTGATTATCTGCTTACGTCTTAATAGCGATTGCATTGTGATTCCTGGTGGTGTTGTGTTGCCTGTAGAAGAAAAGCATATACAGTATGTGAGCAATAAGATATGTTTATTCATATGAAAAATACAAGCTTATGCTATTTTTTATAAGATTATCAATATTCTTTAAAAAAAATGTTTATTTTTTATATAAATACACTCTTTTTGACATAACCCCGTTTTAATCTGATCTTTTGTCCATTCCAAAAGCTTCAAGTGGATAAACATGATCTTTTGCCTGCAGAACTAAAACCTAAACGTTGTCCCCTAATATTAGGCTATACATCTGGTTATAGGTTATAGCTTTGTTTTCCTTGAGTCCAAATTCTTCCAGTTGAACTTTGATGTTCAAATAATGGACCTGTCCAATTGGGTTCACTATATTGTTTATTCAACAGACAGGGGACAGCAGCCACACTGAACCTATTGGCTGACATGTTGAGAACAATGCTCATAAGGCATGCCTGAGGACCCACATACCATTTCACCAATATATAAAAGATTAAATATTATGATATTATACTAAATACGTTTATTACAGAACCTTTAAAAAGAAATCACAGCCATTTTTCCAGTTGAACTTTGGCACAGTCACTGGGCCTGTCCAAGGTTCACGCACAATGTTAACTCAACAGACACAAGATCGCATCCACACTGAGTCTGTTGAAACATTCAGAATATTGCAGGTAAGGCATGCTGAGGAACCAAATATTCTCCTTGCATCCCACACTGTCTTGCTGTTTATTTAAATACACTCCATTAATGTATACAGATAGAGACCAGTGTTGGGCAAGTTACTCAGGAATTATAATAAGTTACTAGTTACTTATTACTCTTTCAAAAAGTAATAATATTTCTTTACTAAGAAATTAGTTACATTACTATAAAACTTAAAACTACTACATGTTAAATGTAGGAACTCTTTGTCATGAATCTTTTATTTACATTTGAAGGCTATATTTGACCAATATGAACCTTTACAATATTTAAGCTATAGCACCGTCAAAAAGAAATTGCAACCATGTTTCCAGTTGTACTTAGACATAGGCTACACATGGTGGCCATTGGACCTGTCCAAGGATCACCACTGTTGACTCAACAGACACAATATCGCAACCATTTAGAGAATAACGCGCAGAGGGAGCCATCATACCGCATACCAGACACGTTCTTGGTGTTTATTTATTTATTGCACTCGATAAATGTACAGTAGCCTAAATATGTGGTCGGTTTCACAGACAGCCTAGTCCAAGTCTAAAAGAAAACTTCAATGAAGAGCTCCGTTTAAAAACATTCTTAATCTAGAATTCGTCTTAATCCATGTCTGTGAAAAATGTTGGGGACCACATGTTTCTTGTGCAATAGCCTACATGTTCAATTCAATATATTTGTAGTGTACCTTTTCTATTCACATTTGAGGGATATATTCAATATGAACCTGAAAAGGAACCCTTTTACAGACTAACAAAAAAGTCACAACTCACCATGTTGTTATCAGCTGATAACATACTACAAGCACCAGACATTTTTTTTCTCATCAAATATGCAGAGATGTTTACACATACAAAAAAAAGTCTTCCTTACAGCTTTAAAACAAACATTGTTCTCAATACTCACTGTGTGGAATTGAAAATGTTATGCAAAATGCTGTCATCACTGGAGAAAGAAAATAAATAAATAATCTCATTGTATTCAGTTAATGTTTTCACTATTATGTTTAGTTTGACCCTGATACTATTTATTGGGAACCAATATTTTTATATAGGCTACATCTGCAAACAAGATAATTAATATTGTTCAGTGATTCTATTCCATGTTCTTCAGTAAAACAAATTAAATCAAAAGCCAGTGCAGCTTCAGGCACCTGACATTTTTACAATAATTTTTCATGATTTCTGATTCTGCATTCAAACAGTGATATATTTGAATCTGTTATTCTTACCTGGTGTTGAATAAAGGCAGTGGAATCCCAATGGCACAGCCCAGGACTAGCACACTAACAGACCATACGGATTTCATGGTGCGTTTTTGTGTCCAGAATAGTCAGAGAGAGAGAGAGAGACTTATGGTTTAACCTCAATATCCAGGGAAATACCAGGCTGTAAATATCCCATATACATCATCTGCTGCATGACTTCTCAAGGCCAATAGGGCTGTCAATTACACCTATTGCCTAGCCAATGTAGACATTCCTTTTCCCATCAGCACATTACATGATGAACGTAGCACGGCCCGACAACCGCACACGCCAGGAATGAACAGCAAGTCCAACCGTCAGATCAAGGTTTGTTCTCAGCTAGCAGAAGGATGTGTGAAAAAGGACACAGCTGTCCAAATGGATGACAAATGAGGCCTCCCCAGTGCAGTTTAAATATTTACCGGGTCATAGCATTAGGTAGCCTCAGTATGCAACCCATATAGCTCTACCAGGGTCACAGTCATGAGGCTGGCGGCTGTGTTGGGTTTAGTCAACTGCCCTTGACATTGCCTAGAGACCCTGGGAAAATACATCCCCTCTCAAAATGAGATGTCTACATCTACTTACATTTAGGTAGATATAGATATATACACACACACTCATAAATGTCAACAAATACCATTTATTTTCAACATAATTTCTGGATTCATAAATATTTAAGTTATTACATTTGTAATAATCACAAGCAAAGACAATAACAAATGCGCAGTTTGTTTTCTATGACATTTCATGACGAGACGTATTCTACAACAAGATTAAAAACCAATAAACACTGAGCATCTATAGTCGTGGATATTTCTGAAACAGTACACACTTCCAAAAGTAACCATCTGCTGAAAATACCCATAGATACATCACGTGGCTTCTGCAAACTGAAAATATAACGAACAGAAAGAAGGCGTAAGGACAAGTAACATTTAATTTGGAATGACAAAGAGCACACACGCATAACAGTGTGTGGAGGCCAAACGCGTGTCTTTACTGCACCATAAGCAAGTCACAATAGAGTGTTACCTAACCTACTAGTAAGCAAGGCAAAACACAAGATACATGCACAACATCTACACACACACCATTTCTAACCCACATTGGGTGCGTGTGTGGTGGTGGTTGGTTTATCGGAAGTCCTCAGCAGAGAACATGCCCCTGGCCCTGCGCAGAATGGAGTCCTTGGAAGCGTCGTACGGATGCTCCTTGGACGGAATCTCCAGAATCGCGGGGATAGATTGCACGTGTGCGTCAATGGCGTGGCGGATCATCTCGGCAATGAACTGGTTAATCAGGATGATGGCGATGTCACTGCGTGCCAGGAAGCTCCTGGGGGAGAGAGGAAAAATCCGGTCAGCTGTTAGTCACACAGTGCAGTAGACAAGGATAGCTCTTTTGTCTAGTGCCTGATGCTTCACAGAATACAAAAGCAAGGCAAAGTGTCTTGATAAGGCAGAACAGCATCAGGACAGTCTTGATAAAGCGATAACGTCCTGATGCTGATCTCGCACGCTTCAGATTAACTTTCACAGCGAGGGTTTGTCAGAATCAGCTTGCTATTGTTGCGCTCGAGTCCGAACCACAGTGGTTCTGACCAATAAGTGTATAGTGCAACTGTGTGCAACAATGAAAAAATAGCAATTATAACAAAGGGCTAACAAGTCAAATCAGCACAAGAGACGCTAGAGCCCTTGGACTTTTAAGTCCGCATTTCATGCCGGGGAAACGGGTTCAAGTCCCAGGTCACGACTGACCGGTCACATACTGTTATGTGGTGTGTGATTGAATACAAATTGCTGGTCATCTAGAAAATTCAGATGCAGTCAGAAAACGAGAGGTTTCTCTAGCTTGGATGGGCAATGGAGAGAGAGATGGAGAGAGAGAGAGAGAGAGATGGAGAGAGAGAGAGAGAGACTTCTTTGACAGTCCGCCCCTGCCATTTGCCCTTGCAGTTGGGTGTCACCCGGTTTAAACACATAGGCGAGGCTAAACAGCGATCTGAGGGCGGTTACAGGCATAATAAAGCATTGTCCTTTTAACATTGGCCATGGTGTCAACTGTACACATAAACAAACACGCACACACATACATACTTGAAGGTCTCCTCGATCTCCGTGATACTCGTGTCTTTCTCCACCACCAAGAAATTCGGTTTACGGTTTTTATTCAGCTCACCGATTCCCCCGAGAAGAAATCCCGTACAAGTATCCTCGTCGCCAATAACGGCGATTAACTTCCCTCGACCTGCCATTCCGACGCGCTTGTTTTGTTAACTAAGAGGAGAAACAGAAGTCCTGCTAGTCAGCTGTGCGACGAACCACGTGAAGAAGTCAGCTGACTAGACCTTCCGCTTTAACGAAGTGCTCACATTCAAACGACTGCCATCTAGTGGCGATTGTACATGTATTAAATGTGTTCTCCAACCGTATATTGACCATGCAAACTAATTATATGTAATAAAAGATTATCAGGGAATGTGTCAAATATGGTTTAGAGACATAATTAGGCATTAGAAATAAAGGTGCAGTCACAGTGCAGTAATAGAATATATTGGCTTGACGTACTCAGACGTCATCGCAGTCCGGGATCACGTGAAAGAAGAAAAGGGGAAATGCGAATTGTTGCCAATGTACCATAAGACAAGACAATAATAGAGAATGGTATGTTTTGCTTATTTCACGCGTCTTGTTGGCGAATTGTTATCCATTACATATAATATTTTGTCACATATCATTGCCACTCGTATATTATGTCGTAATCTATAACTTCATGACGATGTTGTTGACCATTCTTAGCTGATAGCTTGATGGTTTACATGTAGTGTACATACACACAGTTTCTGTTAATATAGCTAAACCCTAATGTAATATACTCACAAAAATACAAACAATAAATGACCTGAAAAGGTGTATATGGAATAGCTATCCAATGGCCGCTGCCTCTGTTTAGTTTTTGTTTAGTGGTCCATTGAATAGTTATTGTCCAAATGCAGTAACGGGTGTCGCTGTGTTTGTCAGGCTACAGCGGCTCTGACCCAGGGCCTGGACAGGATTCCCGGCCAGCTGGGGTACCTGGTGATCAGTGAAGATGGTGTTCTGGCGGTGAGTAGGCTTACTCCAGTCATACAAGCCCCCTGATATGCTGCTGTGATGCAAAGCTTGTTCCTCGTTGGCAGTGGAAAGCACTACACCATTTAAAATGTAAATGCTAAATACATATGATTAATTCAGTTAGTTGTTGTAGTAACATGCATTGCGCTTGATCTGCAACCCTTTTGAGGCATTTTTTTGATTAGTAATGTAGGCCAATTGAGATGGGCCCTGTGGAATATGCCCCATAAAACAAACACAGCCATAAATAAGCATTTACAGTACATGCACTCACACTACAGTACATCAATGCTGCTATTAATGGGAATACGGTATGTCAAAGTTGAATATTACACGATCTCTGTCTCCCCTAGTCTGCAGGGGAACTGGAAAATGACGAGCACACAGCTAAAGTGATAATGCAGATGGTCAAGACTGCGTGCCGCCTCCGCTTACACGGGTCTACAGAGCCGCCATTCAAACGCATATCAGGTGAGATGTACCGACAATGAGGTGATAATGTGTTGCTTGGGGGACAAGGCGGATATTAGGAATTATACATATAGTAAAAATCAGTTGAAAGTGTGGACTGTAGATTACTGTAGACTTTATATGCCACATATGTGCTGTGTATTTAGCAGGGCTGGACAATTCCTATTAACATAATTTGGCATAATGTACTTTTTAATGTTGAGACTTTTAATGTTTGATCTCATTTATTGCCAGGGTAATGTTTCATCTATAATCAGTTACTGTAGCCCCAGACCAGGGCCATATGAGCCACCCATCCCTACAGGAAACAATGACGCTTGTAGATCTAACATCCACATGTTCTTTGTGTTCACCTCCAGTTATCCTAGAAGACTTTGTGTATGCGGTGACAGTGTCCGGTCAGAGAGTGTTCGTGGTGAAGCGTCATAACGACCAGCGAGATCCGGTGGTTGTTTAGCTGCAGCAGTGAAGCTACCTGTCCACAGCTCTCACATAGAGGACACTTGTACAGCGTCAGGTTGGGTCTTGGTCATGATATCCATGAGGTGAAAAGAACATGGGCAATTTGTTCAACCGTACGTATGGAAGACGGACAATATCCTGCTTCATCCACGATCTGTATTGGTAACAGTGATTGCAACTATGAACGACTAATAGTGTAGCATGTAAATGAACAACCATGAACACTATTAAAATGTTGGCACATTTTAATGATAATTAAACTAGATTAAACAATGTAAAAAGCTCCTTACATTTGTGTTATGTTAATGCCTCAACACGCTTCAAACTTATTCAGTAAGAAACATTTTAAAACTGCTGAGAAGGCAAATTTTGCTCATGTTTTTGGACTAACTGATTCCTAACGTCAATAAATTGCTATTGTGACAACACTGTCGGGAGTACAAAAACGTGATTTGTAATGTTCCATGTGTTTCTTTTCCATTTTCTCGAATGTAGATGCTTTGTGGTATGATAATGTTTTTGGCCTGTTTAATAGAATAAATGTAAATTATATTGAATTGAGGGTCGTCATCATTATCATAGTTATAACTTAATAGGATAATACAGATGTAACATTGCATAAATCCTTAATTTAAGATTAATGTAAAATGCAAACCCTTAAACTTTTTAATGTAACAATCGTCATGAGAGTATTTACCAGGCGGACACAATTGTACCGCTGGTGAACCTGGCGCTGGTACCACAGCTGATTGGTAGACGTCCAAACCCAACGTCATTGACTAGAATATGCAATTACTTCAGTTGAAAATCTATTCTACTAAACTCTAGTTATTGTAATTATGATGCACTACACTTTATTTGGCTGAGAATGCATCCCATCGACAAGATGTCCATTGTCTATGCAGTTTAACAAACTATCCGTACAGGCATCTGTAGGAATTAGCTTAAGATACTTATAATTATCTCCCACAACAAGGGTTTAACTGTCTTATACACTGTTATAATATAGCCTGTTGTTGACAAACCAAGCTATATTAGAGAAAAAACAGATTACGCCACATGAGAAGGGAAAAAAAAAAAAGATTCACCTTTATTGCATCATGATGGCCATTTTAAGTACTCGAGGTCCTGCACTCTTCACATTAAGGAATGAAACTGGCCTTCTGATTCTGCTCTCTGGAATGAGTTCTGTCTGTCATATAACCAGGAGGTGGTCATGGCAACCCCGACCCCCGTAACACCACCAATACCTACTCCATAACAATCAACATTAGCACAACTGTTGTGTAATTCTGTTACAATGATTTCGTTTGTAAAAACATGCAAATTAAAACATTTTACCATCACTGGAATTGGGTAGGCGTAAAGACTAATAATAATAGAATGTGTGTGTGTATATATATATATATATATATATGAAGAGTCTAAGGGAAGATTGGTGACAAAAAAGGCTTCAGATAAGGTACTGAGCGCAAAGTCCATGACTGTAAGGTCTACCAGACAAAAACACTTATAATTTAAAAAAGAAAAACAAACAGAAAAAGCATTTTCCTCTGCTGAAACACTCCTCTACTCCATCTTCGGTCATCTGTACACGTTCCAATTGCTTGTTCTTCCTGGTCGGGCTCTGCCCCAACCACCCAAAATCTCCCGACACCCCCCCCCTGCCCTTAGCGCTTCGACAGCTCATTGGACAGCCAGTCCAGTCCCTCATACAGCCCTGTGCCCTGTGTGGCGCAGGTAGCCTGGACGTGCCACTGCAGAGAGGAGGGAAGCAACACCGAATTCATTCAGAAGCATTTGCTTGTGAGTGCATGTGTGTGTGTGTGCCTGCAATGCATGTGAGTGCGTGCATGTATGTGTGTGCAATGCGTGTGAGTGCATGCATGTGTGTGTGTGTGCAATGCGTGTGAGTGCATGCATGTGCGTGCATGAAAGACTTACAGTTCTGCTGCGCAAGCTCTGCAGGCCCAGCTTGTCGGATAGTTCGCTCACAGGCATCGCGTTGGGCAGATCCTGTTTGTTAGCAAACACCAGCAGCACTGCCTCCCTCAGCTCATCCTCTTGTAACTGCAAGAGGGAGGGGAAGGGGAGAGAGAGAGAGAGAGGGGGGGGGGGGGGTCAGCGTGGACACAAAGAGTCCAGTGTGGATGGAGAAGGGCAGATAATGGCTCCAAATGAACTGTAACTGTCATTATTGACAACCAAATTGTGTTAACGTTTACACAGGACAATTCTCCCTGTGGAGTAACGTGCCTTTTAATGATAATGACAGAAGGTTTACTGTTCCGAGGACAAATACGTCAGGATAGTCAAGAGTGCTTACCATTTTTGACAGCTCCTCTGCCGATTCTGTCACCCTCTCTCTGTCGTTGCTGTCCACAACAAAGATCAGCCCCTGCAGAGCCCAGAGCTTAACGGTTATTGCAGAAGGAATGCCGCAACAGGGAGCCACAAAGATGCAGTGACACGCCTAAATACTGAAATGGTGCTTGTGTTTTCCACAACCGCCCGGACTGTACGTCAAAAAGAAAAATCCTATACTTTGCAGATACCTTGTTTTCCAAGATGGCCTTTTGTTTTGTTTTTAAACCTTCGTATAAAAACAGTTCTGTTAAATATATACTTTCCACGACAACCTTAGGTGCAACCATTCAGAGACATTATATATAGAAGCGACAGGCCACACAAATCCTCAGAACTCTATGGAAAGAGTCTGACATGCCAAAGATAGCGGTTGGATTCACATATCCCTCCCCACCTTCACCCTCCAAAGAGCAAAACCATTCATTTATTAAGCCAATCGTATGGTTGTGTGTGTGTAGTAGTATAACAAAAGAAATATAACACTTAAAGTGTAACTGCACCCCAGCTCTGAGCCTGACTCCACCCACTACAACTTTGGAAAATGCTTAAACAGTGTGAGTGGGGGGGGGGAGGGGAGGGGCAGTGAGGGGGAATGAGTGTACCGGTGAAAACCAGCCAGGTCCTGGGGTGATTTTTAACGGATATGACTTGTAGATACGGTTTCAGCCCCCCCCCTCCCCAAAAAGCTATTTTTTAGAAAAAAGGTCAATATTAACACCAGAATTGATGTCTCATCACAGTGCAATCCTTTTTCTTAGTTTAAAAAGCTCAAAAAAACATATTTAAGGGTGCAGTTACACACATTTAAAAATATATATATTTAACTGGTGACTCTACAAATTCCAGTATGTCCCAGTAACCATTCAAAGTGCAGTTATGGCCTGGTAATGTTATCCCCCAAATAACTGCAGGGGGCATTAACAAGAAAGCTGCCGACTGGTCAAACTTGCCTATAAAGGACTTTTAAACACATATGTACTGAGCACAAGACACAGACACACCTTGCATTCTCTGTCAGGAAACAGCCAATCAGGGCAGGCGAGAATACGTATACAGAGCACCAACACAGGGGTTCACACCGAACACCCATGGGAGGATATTAAGTGTGCCGCTGTTGTTTACACAGGACATCTTATGGGAGCGGACCACACAGTCCTCTGTCCAGCAGTCGGGTAAACTTCTAACCTATACGTGTCGTGAACTATCATCTATTATTATTTAGTGACAACCAATTTCATTTGGGAAGTGATATTTTACAGGACATTAGATATGAAATGGCATACATCTTGTAGATATACAACATATTATTATTAGTTAGATATACAATAGCAAACAGCCAATGTAAGTGCCATAAATGTAGATATTGTACACATGTACTTTATTTTGTGGATGTCCTGTGTTTATGTTTGTTACGGTATTTTGTTGGGCTTCACATTACATACATTGCACGTCACTGGGAAATGTAATTCATTTAAAGTTTTGTTAGTATACAAAGAGGGGAGGTGAGTGTAGGGTAAAAGTTCTGTTGACCGCAACCTACAACAGTCCTATGTGCTGTGTACTTTGTCAATGCCTTTTCATAACTACTATAAATTATCAACTGTATTTTGGACTCCGGTGTTGTGGATCCACCGCAACGCATCACAAGCAAAACTACAACACACCAGGAACTTTACATTTTTGGCTTGGACTGCTGCTATAGCCACAATAAGAGAGATATGGGCTGCTTACATGATGCGCACCACAGGCGGTCAATGCCTATACCGTACACCGTGCGTTATCCCCAAAATATATTTTGGTGAAAGAAACAACATATGGGCAAAATACAGCAGGTAGCAAAGCTTTACCATTTTCAGGCAGCATCATGTTTTACACCCTCTAATGTGGGCAGAGAGCATATTTCGTTTGGAATGTACTAAACCCAGACCTCGTATCAGGTAACAAACATCACATAGACTCGTCAGATTTCAGAAATTCCCTTTGCTTTGGGACAATGACAATTTCACGGCAGACACGAAGGGTTCACTCACTGTACCTGCGTGTTCTGGAAATAGTGTCTCCAGAGCGGTCGAATCTTGTCCTGGCCACCCACGTCCCACACAGTGAAGCAGATGTTCTTGTACTCTACTGTTTCCACATTGAAGCCTGACCAGAGGAAGGAAGAAGAGGATGTTGTTACACATCAACACTGTGTTCTCACACAGGGCCAACAGCATAACCGTATCTTATTCACTCAATGTATTTAGTTATTTAGTTAGTATTTAGCCTGCACACATACTACAAGACAAACCGCTTGGGACTAACATCACCATACAAACAACCACAGATGACAGAAAATATAATACACGAATGCCAACAAAGGTCACAATAAAACAATGATTCACATACCGATGGTAGGAATAGTGGTCACAATTTCTCCCAGCTTCAGTTTGTACAATATAGTTGTTTTTCCAGCAGCATCCAAGCCAACTGTGAAATAAACCAGAACAAAACATGACTACAAGCCTTGTTATTGTTTTTCCTAGACACGCATGAAATATAACGCAACATAATTCCAGTATCCTTCTTTATTCAAAACTTGCATCTCAATGGCCTGTTGAAATACAGTGTTAACAGCAATAAACACTTGTAGGCAAACAGGTAGGTTATGGTAACTAGCCATTTCAATAGGCCGGTCAACATTATTTCTATGATAGCTAATTCGTCACTTGAGACATGGAGGTACAATTTAAATTAACAGTAACCTGCCAGACAATGCTTAATAAAAAACGGAGTAATCTCCAAAGCCCAAGTACATATGTAGATGATAACCCCATCGTCCCAATGATGAAGCTATCCAGCTAGCATTCCTAGCATCTGATGCTCACCCATAAGAATCCTCATCTGCTTTTTGCCAAACAGCCTCGAGAACAGCGACGAAATTGTTAGCCCCATATTGGACGGTACCCCGGCTTAGCGGTGACGGAGATCACTGAGGGTGTCGGCACACGGTATCGATCGGCGAAGGGGAATTTAACGTTTGGATGATCTTTCTAATCCGAAGCAGGACAGAGTGGGCGCAGCTTTCCCTCGGTAGTCAGTCAGTCAGGCAGTCAGTCTCTCCCCCTCCTCCTCCTCCTCCTCGTCGTCGCTGGTGCCACGTCCAGGCCAACGCGGAATAAATGACGTCACTGCTCTCGCGTGATTTTATTAAAGCAGCGGATGTGCAGCTTCTGTAGTTTCATCATATTAAAGGTAAATAGTAGTTATGTACAAGTACAACTATGTCGTAATAACTACTGTTTGCCAATATGTTGTGAATAATCTGTTGTAAATATGTTCTGTTTAATTCCATTTAAATAAACCGCTTAGTTTTGATTATTTATAAAATATATTGAAAGAAATGTGTCACATACAAATGCAATAATGAAGAAATGTAAATATGTCCCAAGGATCCTGAAAACGGAAGATGTCATTAGATACTAGTGTGAACAGTGGTTGAGAAACAAATGTGTTAACACTTATGTTATGGCAGTAAAAATACACACGAATGAGACATTGATACACGTGGCAAAACAATATGGGCGGGTTATGATTATTAATATTCTGTCATTAGTCGCAAACTGGTTCAACAGCACCCCCCCCCCCTCCTTGACGTACGTGTCACGCCGGTGTGTTGTTATGTTATGTTTGATCACGTAGGCTACATTATTCTATATTTAACAATATGTATATTCTTTACCAGATACTTCTAAATTAAACGTAGTGCTGTTTGAGGCAGGTACATAAAACATGTTAAATCGGGTTTATTTGTAGGGAGCTAGAGAGTGTTTACCCCCTTATAAACCCCCCCCCACCACCACACACACACACACACACACACATGCACAGACATAGACACCCACACGCACACACACGTGAAGTGAACGCAGCCAGCCCCACCCCCGAACTCTTCCTGACCATCATGGCGGCCGCTTGCTAACATACCACTGGTGCCTACAGGTTTATTTATTGAACTTTATATTGTTTCTCATAACCCAATCCACATACACAACGGTATCGCTTGTGACTGTTTGGAAAATAAGACTGTTTAGTTAAAAGGTAAGAAAGAAAACGATATACTTAGACAGAGCTTCAGCTAATGCTAGCTTACTGTGCATCAGTTATAGAGCCAGAGTACAATGATGCGTTTACGTGGCACGTTAATCATATTTGTATTTATTGGACTCAGAGATCCACATTAACGTTAGGTTAGCTATCTAAACTTTGAACACGCCACATTTACCGTACTTGCATACACTTTCTGCAGACCCTGTGCATTTGAAATGGCTCTTTGAATGTGTAATGAAGCCTCAAGCGTCAACCTTCTCTACCGTAGGCTGTTGTCACTGTACATTATCTTCATAACTTCCTATGCAAAACATGTCAACTTTACTGTCATTTTGACTGTTTAAACTAACTGATGATCACTTCTGACAGGAACTCATGCATTCTGTTTCCTGGGTTCATAATGACAGCTGTAGCGCTGTACTATTTACATAGCGAGCCGTCTGCCCTGAGCCAGAACATCCTTCACCCTCTTCACGTCATGGACACCAGCTGACCTGGCTGGCGAACTGGGTACAGGCGCCATCCCGAGCCATGGAGAAGTTTGGGATGAGCTTCGGGGGTGGCCCCAGCAAAAAGGACCTCATGGACACCATCGAGTCACAGAGGAAGCAGTTGGTCCAGTACCAGACCCGATTCAAAGACGTGGTCCGGGCATACAAGAGCCTGCTGAAGGAGAAAGAAGCCTTGGAGGCCAGTCTGAAGGTTCTGACGGTGTCCCAGGAGGTGGACCTCGGCCAACAATACTGCAGCACCAATGACGACGACAACGGCTCTGTTAATGGTGCCGGCACTGCCTCTGTGACCTCTGACCTTCCCGACGACGGCGGATCCCTGCACAGCGAAGACAGTCTAGACACGGCGGCGTTCGCGGACATGGCGACCGCCGGTGACAGCCCCGGAGGAGAGCGGGGCGCGGAGGAGAACGGAGGGACCCCAGCAGAGGCCGGGGTAGGGCTGGGCCGTTTAGCGGCGGTGGGAGTAAATATCTTGAACGCGATGATATGACGTGAACTGATGACACGTCGACGACCATTGAAAGTCAATGACAATAATGATAATAAGCTAGAGTGGTGTATGATGTTTCTAGCTTGTTGTAGCTTGCATAAACCTTATTTTGGTTTATTAAATTGGCTTGGAACATTAAGTAAACCCCTTCCCCACTACCTTCACATCCGCCCCCACATTATTACACTATTAGAAAATGGCCGACAAGTTAGATTGTGGCTCACATGTCTCGCACCCGCAGGCCGACCCCAACGGTTCTGAGAGCGGCGTCGGCTCCAGCAGCGGCGGGTCGCCGCCAGCCCCCTTCCCCCCACTGCCGCCACCACCGGTGGCTGCGGAGGCGATGGACAGGAGGATCCTGCAGCTGAGGAGCCAGCTGGCCACCCTCACCAGCTCCCTGGCCACCGTCTCGCAGGAGAAGTCCCGCATGGAGGCCAGCTTCCAGGCCGACAAGCGCGGCCTGAAACAGGAGCTGGAGGAGATGCAGGGCCGGCTGGACGAGGCCAGGAGGCAGCATGAGGCCGAGCTGCTGGCACTGCAAGTAAAGATGGCTGACCCACGCAAAATATCACATGAGAATTTTTATTACTTGTACAGTATCACAATATTTTCGTGTTAAAGAAAGATAAGCTAGCAAAGGAGATGTTTGATGAAGTTGACAAAAAGTGTATTGCTTGCAATTTGCTTACGATAGCTTATTTCTTTACCTAAGTGCCCTTATAAAGTTGGGAACTCCTGTTTAAAACATGTAATATTGACAGTCTTATGAAGCCTACACATCCATTTTGTCTGTTCATGTTCATAACATGTAAATTTTAGTGTAGTCTCGACAGTTCCTAACTCAGGAACCAATGCAGTCTGTTGTGTCGGTTCATAATGGCAGCTAATAATGTTTACGTAATGAGCCATCTGGGCTCATTCTCCAGTAATCTTTGTAGGAGCATGTGTTTTTGGAGACAAGTATGTATTCCAGGTTTGGTCCAAAAACACTGATCCATCATGTACAGTGGGAGACGGACATTTTGTTCATACCTACAAACAACTTCCTGGCCTTTTTTACAAATACAAAAATTAAACATGTAATTTAAAGCACCTTTCAAGAACCCCAAGGACACTGTAAAGTAGCAATAATGTCAAAGGAAATCATGAAAGTGGAGCAAGGAAGTGTTTACTTCCTTGTTTGACTATTTGTTGCTTCCAGGGAAGAAAATACTACTGTAAGATATGATTCAAATATAGATAGAAGAACAAATGGCTAGCTAAATAGATACATACATATATAGCTTAAAAGGATACACAAATAGATAGCTCAATGGCTGCAATAATGGGGTTTTAAACATTGACCTCTGACCTCCCGGACCCCGATGCCTCTCTGACCACACCCTCCCTCCGCCCAGGAGCAGCTGGCAGAGAGCAAGGCGCGCGTCATCACCCAGCAGCACGAGCGTGCGCAGGAGCAGGGCGACCACGCCCTCATGCTGCGCGAGCTCCAGCGGCTCCTGCAGACGGAGCGAGACCTGCGGCGCGACGCCGAGCTGCGGCTGGAGGACGCCGCCGCCGCCCTACAGGACGCGCGGCAGGAGGCGGAGCGCGGCACGGAGCTGGCGGCGCGGCTCCGGGAGGCCGCGGAGGAGCGCGAGGAGTTGCGCCGGGGCCTGCGGGCGGCGGAGGCCGAGAGGGCCAGGCCCGACCCCCGGCTGGAGGAGCTGCGGCAGGAGCTGGCCGAGGTGAAGGGCCACTACCAGCAGCAGCTGCAGCAGGAGAGCAGGAGGGTAGGGACTACGTCACCCACAATGCATAGTGCTGACATTTACATTTGGTCAGGTCAGCTGACCAGCTCCTGAGTGTACCTAAAGCAAGGAGAAAACTGAAAGGGTTCGGTGCCTTTGCTGCGGCAGCTCCTACACTGTGGAATGCTCTACCTCTGCTCATCAGACAGGCTTCGTCACTGTCTGTTTTTAAATCGCTCCTAAAAACCCACCTGTTCTCTCTCTGATTTCATTGTTTTATTTGGGTCTTATTTGTGCTGTACATTTCATGTTTTATATACATTTGTCTTTATTTTGTTTTTCTTTATTGCTAATAATCTCCCCCCCCCACACACACACACACACACACCTTGTGTCCCAGGCTGCCGTGGCAGAGGAGCGCGCCCGCCAGCAGGCCGGGGCGGAGGAGGGTCGCGTGGCCAGCCTGGAGGAGCGTGTTTCGGAGCTGTCGGTGCTGCTGGGCGCCTGCGAGATGGCCCGGCAGCGGGACCAGCTGGGCGCCCAGCGGATGCGGGAGCGCCTCCTGCAGCTGGACGCCGAGAACAAGACGCTGGCCATCGCCGCCACCACCTCCTCCATTTCCATCTCCTCCATGAGCTCCTCCTCGGGCAGGGCACCAGCCGACCCAGGCCTGGGCGAGGATGAGGAGCAGTGGGCCCGCCTGGACGTCAATGTGCTGCGAGACAAGATGGAGAGGCTGAAGAAGCTGCTGTTGGAGGCCTCGCCGGGGGGTCAGGAGCAAGGGGAGGTGCAGGAGGACATTGGGGTGGAGGGTGGAGGAGGCGGCAGTTCGGACGGCGAGAAGGCGTCGACGCTGTACTACCAGCAGGAGCTGAGGCAGCTGAAGGAGGAGTTTGAGCGCTACAAGCAGCGAGCCCAGGCGGCGCTGAAGGGCAAGGGGGCGCGTGACGTCGTCAAGCAGGAGGAGGTGCACAAGCAGCTGGCCGAGCTCAAGGAGAAGTACGTCGGCCTGCGCGTGGACGGCGACCGGGCGGAGGCCGAGCGGCGGCGCGTCCAGGAGGAGGCGCGGCGGGCGGCCGCGGCCCTGCTGCAGGAGCACCGGCAGGAGCGTGAGCGGCTGGAGGCCCAGCACCGCGACGGCCTGCAGCGACTGGAGGGCGAGCTGCACCGGCAGCGGGACCGCGCCATGGCGCTGCTGGCCGAGAAGGACCAGGAGCTGGAGCAGCTGCGTGCCGCCCTGGCGGCCGCCGCAACACCGCCCCCGGTGGCCGGCCGCGGCGAGCGGGACCTCCTCCAGCCGTCCGACAACGACGACGGCACCGGCGTGCCCGCCGCAGCGGTGGGGGAGGGCGTGGCCCAGGCCCTGCGCCTGGCGGGGGGGCCCCAAGAGCCCGCCCTGCTGCTGTACGCGGAGCAGCTGGCCCGTGCCGGCGTGGAGGCGGACGCACTGCGCCGCCAGCGGCGACGGCTGGAGGAGGACACGCGGCGGCTCCACGGTGAGCTGGCGGCCGCGGAGGAGCGGCGCGCGGAGGAGGCGGCGGCGCTGGGCGTGCGTCTGGACGAGCTCCGGCGGGAGCGCGGCCGCGAGGGCGCCAACATGGAGTATCTGAAGAACGTGCTCCTCAAATTCCTGACGATGCCCGACGACGGCGGCGGTCGCCGGCAGACGCTCGCCGCCGTGCTGGCCGTGCTGCACTGCAGCCCCCAGGAGACACAAAGGGTGCTAAGGATGCACACACACACATGGTGGCAGGGCGGCAGGAGGTGAGGAGGAGGAGGAGGAGAGACATCGGGGAGGGAAGATGGAAGGGAGGGACAGTGAGGTAGCGTCTTCTACTGCAAGCTATCCAAGGACCTTCCTCTCTCCTGCTGCACGTTGCCCAGGGTTACCCCTTCCCCCTATAACTTCGAGAGAGATAGGGGGCTTCACTTAATTAATGTTCATTCATTACCTTGAACTGAACTCATGAATGGCATGTCATTGACTGGTATGTGACCTAATGGACGGAGGGAAGGGAAGCTATGCTTTATGTTTGAAGTATATTTATTCAGTTGCGGTGCGTAACGTGCAAGACACTTGCGATTTGTTTTGGTTTCTTTTGGTTCTGAAGTTCGTTTTTAATTATGCTCCCTGCCTTCATTTGGACGCTTAATTATTAAACTATAAAGTGTCTACATAATGGGTGTATTTCTTTGGACTATCTGAATTCCCAGTCCGTAAAAAAAAAAAACCACAGCTTTACATAGTTTGTGGTGCTTTGCTGTAATGTCTTTTGATTTTGTTCATATGTAGGACTTGCACTGTGAGCAAATTATATATACCTTTTTGAAGATATTAATGCAGCGTTCCATATCATTGATATGTATATTTTTGATTCCCTTCAAATAAAACTATTTTTCTGTCCTAATTCACCATTTGCTTTAATTAGCGCTTGTACACGCACTTGGTATAAAACTACTTCCAGATAAATGCTTTGTGTGTTTGAGCAATAATCACTAAACAGCCAACATAGTGAAATACAAGTTGTAATCATAATTAAATCAATATTGCATTTTACAGAAAGAAATTACAGAAAAACAATGCCAAGACAGTAAATGATAAATGTATGTGGGGAAACAAAAGCAAAAGGAACATGGTCAGGCATGTTTGTACATTCACTGGGTCAAATATCACATGACTGAAAGCAGCAAGTACACAGTTGGTGTGGGGGAAAAAGTGTGCATGGTGGAGCGCTGACCGGTCCTTAACTATGCAGTGTGTGGTTGAACATATTACTGGTTCATTGACAAACAGTGGGAATGCAGCACTCTCATTACACTACGGCCTCTGACCAGTAAAACATACCTAGGGCCTTAGCTAAAGATTTAAACATCACAATGTCCTAATATCAGGCGGCAACCTGGGATGATGGCACCAACTTATGAGTACTGTTTTCCAAACTGAAGAGCGTGTGTGTGTGTGTGTGTGGGTGTCATCGTCTGTGGAGCACAGTCTGAAGGTCCTCTGGTAGTGAGGTAACCATGGCACGAATGTAGCCCTCCAGCTTGTCCATGACTCCTGCCTTCACGGTGAGCTGCTGTCTCCGAGCCTTGGTCTGGAGCACAAACATGTCAGATGTTTAACAGGAGGAAAGCCACTCTGAACCGTTACATTACCCACGGCAGTTGAGAACGTCATTAGTTAATTATTTAATCACTTAGAAAGGGTATAGTCAGTTATAGCTAAATGCAAGCTAATACACATTTTGTTGAATTCACCAAATATCTCCTCACTAGCTATACTGTTCTCTGTGCGTGATGGAAACAGAATCAGATACATCTACACAGCCCTGGCTCTTTTAAATAGGAACATAAAGTGGCGAACACCGCTCACATCAACAGCCGTAGCGCCACTCTTTGCTTCACAATGTGTTTCAATGTGTGAAGAAGTATCATACTGAGTTTCAGCAGATATGATCTGACCAATAGACAAAACATTTACTTAATTAGTCCCAGCCTCAGAGGACTTGCATGAGCTTTCACACTGTGTGTGTGTGTGTTAACTCGCCAGCTTCTCTCTTAATTTCAAAACGAGGTCCACAATCTCCACCTCGGACTTGTCTTTGGTCCAACCCAACAGATCCTGACAATAGCAGACAACAAACCATCTTAGCGTGACGTGGTAGGCCCCGACAACGGCGTCTTCAAGCACCATTCAGGGTCAACTCACCGCCTCGCTCACAACCTCCAGGTGAATCAGCTGCAGCTTCTCCGTCATCTCTCTGTGTCGGAGACGGTACCAGCCGTCAAAGTTGGGCGATCTAAAGAACCTCCTTAGGTAGTGGAACCAACCATTATAGCAGGTTAGGATGTGGAACCAACCATTATAGCAGGTTGAAAAACCCAATAAAACATCACAGTCACACAAAAAAAAAACTGTTGTAAAGATATTGTATAATATACTTTGAGTGTTGTCAGATGACACGTTTCAATTACTTCACGTTAATAGTTGTAAGAATCTCTAAAAAACCTTATCTATTTATGATACGTATTTTAAGCTGTGCTTTTGTTTTCAATATCCTTTTAAAACACATTGTATTTCCTTTATTTTATTACCCTAGTCCTTCAATGTCTAGCATCTTGTAATATTGGCTTAATATATTATTATGTATGATAATTAGACAGGTGTGTGTGTGTGTGTGTGTGCGTGTGTGTGTGTGTGTGTGTGTGTGTGTGTGTGTGTGTGTGTGTGTGTGTGTGTG
>JAODUH010031636.1:0-22481 GCA_027564835.1 Typhlichthys subterraneus
CGGCCCCAGTGGCATAAATAAGTCGGGGTCCGTCAGGCTCGGGCTCAAATGCAGGGCTCTATGGCCAAGTACAGCATAGCTCTTTAACAGAGAGACACATTTGGTGCTGACTGAATGTTAAAGTTAAAATGCTGTCATGGCAATACAATATGATGTATTCAGAAAACAGCAGAAGAGGAAAAACGAAAAAGTCATACTTTGATACTAGAGATGCAACGGTACCAGTTTTTTTTTTATTTTTGCTCGATATGAGTACCAAAAACGTTGTTTAGAGTATGGCCAATACCTGTACCAAGGCAGATTCTAGGAACAGGATGGCATAGCTCCTAAGGAGAATGTGATCTGTAGACCTACATATACTGTACATAGGGCCAAACGTTACAGAGCACAATGTAAAAATGAGCGCGCCAGACAGCGCATTCTGTACCATCACATTTTCCGTTGGATATACTAAACTAATCATGTAATCTGAGTTTGGAACCGCCCTCCAAACTTGGCTTTACCACAGCGAATAGTATGGCGTCAATATAGTCTCACAAATCGATCTCGCAGAATGTTGTGTTGAGCACACACGCACAAAGTTGAGCGTGCAGTAAGTTGTGTCGAGCATGCACACAGATAAAGTCGCACGCGTGTTCATGCAGTGCCGTGCGGTGCCCAAACGAACAAGACGTTTCAAGATGTAGTAATTATGAAAATTCATTGCTAGAGTATCCCGTGTATTAATTTCCCTTATTGTTTGAAACTACATCATCATCATACAGTATAACAGTATTTACTGTCCATTAAGTGGAATGTCAAGGACAGCATATTATGAGGGATCATATTGTGGGTGGTGAGCAGTTGGCAGTCATTCCCCCATCCCCTGTCCGATAGTAGATTATTTGTATTTTCAAAATTGCACGCCACTGATTCCCAGTTCTCCCGATGGCTACTGGCTAATGTCTGCTTCTTTCATTTACATCCATGTACTTATTTTAATATTACCTCAACACTGTTGTTGTCACATCCTGCAGTCCGCCTCCCCTGCATTCCCTTCCTTGTGTTCCCTTCCCTGTGTTCCGGTCCATGTTTCCCCTGTGTTCCGGTCCATGTTTCCCATGTGTTCCAGTCTGTTTCCCCTGTGTTCTGGTCTTGCCCGTTTTACATGTTATTGATTTCACCTGCCGCTTGTTGTCTGTGTCCAATGGCCTGTCTTGTGTCTCTGTATTTAAGCCCTAGTGTGTTCTGTTGTATTTGTCGACTCTTCATTTATTGTCAGCCCTCGTGTTATGTGTACCGGTTGTTACGTCGTGAATAAAACCCCTGTGTTTGGAGAACCCGCGTGTCGTGCTTTTGGGTCCACCCTGCCTGCTCACCCAGTGACACAGCCAATATTATTTCCGACTAAAACAGTAACACACACACCTAGAGGATATCTGCCTAGCAACAGAGGATAAACAACATGCCAGTGTAGAGAGGCTGGAGGAGGAGATCAGTGGGGAGAACTGGGAGTGGAGGAGGTTAGAGAGGAGGAGAGACACGAGGGGGTGCAAGGCAGCATGGAAAACCAGGGCAGGAGGGTTTCTGGAGCTGCTTAATTATTTACAACTGGCACACACACGCACACTCACGCGCACACGCATGCACGCACGAAAGCACACGCACACACACGCACACGCACAGTTCAGAGAATAGAGTTCAGAGAATAGAGGCGCTGATTAGCAATTCTCCTTGATGTTTCCTGCCTGGCCATCACTTGCATGATGGAGAATGGCACTATACTGTAGATGCTATAGAGAGTGGGATGGGGCATATGGACATCACATTACAGTAAATCATGATACCTTACACTGTTTTTGGTGATAACGATATTACACTATTGTTGATATCCCAAAACTGTAACCAATACAAATTGAGGATTACCAGGTTTGACGAGACACGTGAACACACCTTCTATCTGCACTGTTGCATAATGATTACATCACTGTATCAATATTACAGCCCAAAGTGGTGATTGCTGATTCGGTAAGTTTAGGACTGATCTCATTTATCTACACATCCACAAATCATCACACCCACAAATCTTTCCTTGGCTTAAAGATATGAACCAGATTCCTCAACATATGGGTTTGAACTGGTTAGAACCCCATTGTGTGGTGGAAATCTTGACATCATCTTTTAGGTGGCTCGTCATTCAAACTCCACCTCATGCAGACACAAGAGTGACACCTTGGCTGTGAAAGGTCACAAAGAAACACTTGGCACACACTCACCCTGTTGAGGTCTGTTCCGTATTTGCGGTTTAGTTCATCCAGCGTCAGCTTGTGGTCATCCTGAGAGCACACACACACACACACACACACAGACAGTGTTAGAGGTGTGAGGACGGGTGTTTTGTGAGAACACCGTGACTACAGAGTGTCACGTATGTGACCGTGTAACATGTTGTGCATTTGGAAGAACTCTTCAGTCTCTATCTGTGACCATCTGTCTTGTCTTGGCATGTGGATGGACACTCAATATTCCCAGGAAATAATGCTTTCACATTATTTCTGTTTCAGTAGAAGAGCATAAAGGACAAGCTAGAGGAGAAATAGCCTGAAAGGGATGAAGTGCAGCATAAATGTGGGAACGCCAGCTCTTAACACTGTAGAAAACATGCTGTGAGATGTATCACCTGCATATTTATAAACACATTTTGATGACTTCTGTCATCACCCATGGTGTATAGGGAGTTCTAGCTCATATCTGTCAGAATCTCAGTTCTTAGCTTGTCTTGTTTTTTAACCTGCACATAAACATTTTCCATTGTCCATTTCAATTAGCCATTTTTACGCTTTTTTACAAATGTCGAAACATAAAGAATATTTTCTGTTGCGATTGAAATATGAAAAACAAAAGTCCAGGTGTAAAAATGAATGAGCGCAATTCAGATGGTGTCTGATTATATGACTGGGATTCGAGTGCACGATTCACCCTTATTATAATCTCCAGTGTAGGTGTTGCTGGTCATTTCTCAAATATGATACATTACAGTGTGTCTCATATCTGTGTAGGCAAATAGAAGAAAAACAGACCACAATATGCAACAAAGCTTTTTTGCAAACATGTTAGCAACTGAAAAACTGCAGCCTTACAAAAATAGATAATAATATGTGTTTGATTTAGGTCTTCTTCTGGTTACTAGTTATTAGTCAATAGCATTTTCATCTAAATAATTTTATATATACCCTGTACTGTGAAAAGGCACAAATTGCCTCACTCAGCTCCTTGATACGTATTTGCATTTTTCAAAGTTGTGCAGTGGGTGGAGTCTAAGAGGTGGGGTGCAATTTGAGAATCATATGAATTGAAGTAACCTGTGTGGAACTTATAGATGGTGCTGTTCATACTGCAGACTCACCATATCAACTTCTTTCTTTAGCTCGTCCATGTCCTTCTCCTTCTTCTTCGCCTTTGCTTTCGCATTCTTCTTGCCCCCCTGCTCTGAGGTGGCAGCCAGCTCATACTGCTCACGGCCCCCCTGCAAAGACAAGACCGTCACAATCACTGAGGACGGGAAATAAAATAAACATGAATAAATAAATAATAACGCTAAGAGAAGGCATGACACACTAAAAAGCAAAATAACCTAAATTATAAAGAATAAAATCTTATTAAATATTAAAAAATATAAAAGTAAAACACCAAGTCACTTCTGGAGGGATAGTGTTTTTAATTAGGATATAAACCATCGTGGTCATCTTTAAAATATTTTCAGACAAATTTACCACTAGATACAAACTGGAAATTGCACAATTGTATTGAGAATAGCGAATGACTTTACAATCATGAAGTCTGCTTTCAAACCCCTATTGTCAAATATATGCTTCTCTTTGTAGCGACCTTAGGTCAGAATTGAAACAATAGAATTTATTTGGTGGCGGTAATGCACTAATGAGCTGGATGCCTACAGCCGTTAAACGACAATAAGAAGATGAAGCATCTATTTCGCTCAGGATTCTTGGTTTCTTTATTCTGTCATGTGTTTTTCATGGTGTTATGCTCCTATATTATTTGATGGTTTCATAATATATTTGACATGTACAATCCTACAGTATGTTTCAATATCTTAAGGAAACACACAAATTCCACAAACCCCTTAATCTAATTATGAAGTATCCCAGCCAGTTAAATAGCCTTGCTCCACTGAGTGGATCCAAACATTTCTTGGTAATCAAACTTGGAGAATGTAGGTTTATAATCAGGGTTTGATAGTTACTTCTAGTTTAGTTTAGTAGTTTTTAGTAGGCTATAGCAAACCCGGATTACAAACCTGTTCATCCCCTTTGTCAAATGATATTGTATTTGTAATACTTTGTCCTTTAGAGGTGTGTGTGTGTGTGTGCATCCATCCGTGTGTGTGCGCATGTGTGTGCATATCATTTAACTCTCTGCGAAGGGGTGGTAATAGGAGATTGCAACACTAGAAGCTAACATTAATTAGCAGTTTGCTCTAATCTATAATTCAGCACACACAGGGATTAGAGGTGTTATCATAGATTGAGCGTGAGAGACAATCGTCATTAATAATAAACTACCCATCTGCACACAGTACATTGTTTTTTGCATACATGTGCATGGGACACAGTTACAAAATGGAGGGCGTTTGCACCTGCTATGGCAACTGTGCACCTATTCAATGGAAAGATATAAGATTAACATAAGCAAAGTGCACAGATCCTTTGAAGGTTATGGATAGCACAGTGCAAGGCTAAGGCCAGCAAATGTTGAGCTATGTGTTGTTCCAGCCTTCCTGCTGGCTCAGCTGGGAAAACACAGAGGTTTGCTTTGGGTCAGAAACCTCTCACGTCGCTCTGTGGACCAGTATGACCGCCTGATGACACTTTACTTTAGGATAGATTAGGTCAAACAATGGGCCCAAAAGCCATGTAAAAGGGTGCCCTCTAGTGGGCTCCAAAAAAACCCAGCTCAACAGGTTAAAGAGGTTTTAATAATGAAAGAAGTTAAATAAAGAGGCTCAATTTATTATCCAATGCCTACTCTAGATATTGAAAATCAATTTTTATTATATTAACAAAGTGTAATTTGCATCAGTCTATCTGGATTTAGTGCTAACTAGATGGGTTAGCATGGTTAACTAGTTCTATTTGACCACTGAAGCATCATGGATGTAACAAACTTTTACAATATATAGGTAATTTTTTCATATGATTCTTGTGCCTCTATCCTAGCTAACCACAGTGGGGATAAGTGACTCAACATGACAGAGTTTAAAGAGTAACTGCATCCTAAAATGTGTTTTTTCTTTTAGCTATAAACTAAATAATAGGACTGAACTGAGATGACACATCAATGCAGGTGTTAGAAAAATAGATAAAATCATATTTTAAAATCACCCAAGGACGTTCCAGACTGCCATGTGTATTCCTTTGCTTGTGTGTCATCAAATTAATATGTTAATGTTAATGTTGCCCCCCCCTCCCCTCACTCAACTCCTCCACTACTTTGCATGCGTAGCATGCTTCAACTCCAACTCCAACTTTGTTATGAACATATAGGGCATGTCTTGTCTGTCCATCTCTCTCTTGCTCGCCTGAAAGAGTGTTGTCTCGGCCACGAGCTAAAATAAACTGAGGAGAGAACGGCCAGTCAAGAGGCCAAATACTTTAAAGCACACACATGCACACACACACACACACACACCACAGACAGTAGTGCATTCCTATGAACAGACATGCTAGCGCTTTGCTCTAGTGCCAGAGAGCTGCCCATTCAACTAACACGCATGCATACACACTCTCTCTCTCTCTCTCTCTCTCACACACACACACACACACATACACACACACACACAGAGTAGTCTACGGGACTTCTGCCAGTTGCTACTAGCGACTGAAACCACATAGCTTGAGCTATGTACAGAGTCCCACGGTTTGCCTCTAAAGCCTCATCCTTCTTGTCTCGTTTCCATTGAACTGTGTCCTGTCCATTCCTCTACAAGCTGTTGTATTGCATGTCATCTGTATTAACACTCTCAGCACGTCCAGTGCAACTTTTGGTGTTCCACCACCAAAACAAAAGCCTGGTGCTGAATGAATCAATGCCCGCCGTTGTTTTGGACTTCCTGGCCGTGTATTGCTGACGCCCGGTCGTAAAAAGGGTAACGCTGCTCAAAGGGAACATTCACGAGCTGTCGCTGTTGCTCGGGAAACCTCACGACTTCCATTTCATTATCCTTTTACGGTAACAAGCGGTCACTGTCACGGCTCAGGCATGGAAAACGTTTCAGGCCTGTGCCAAACAGTTACCATTGATGTAAACGGATGAATTACTTTTCCCTCTACTAGCCAGTGGGAGGGGGGAGCTAAGTTAAAACAGGAACACTAGGCTACAGTTTAAAATAAGGATTGGATGTGAATTAATACCATGTAGGCAGCAGGCTACACAAACATATGATATAGAGCTTCAAATGGTTTTATTGCACAAAATATTATGGGTCCCCCTGCCATGTACTGTATGTCACCGTGTTTACCGATAAATTGGCTCAGCTGCATCTACACCATTGTAGTCAGTCCTACAGTCCAATGCTTATTAGACCTGAATAACAAACACACCATTAGGGATATGGATTAGTCCTATATATTCAGATATACTGTATATATGTGTACTACTTTTATATAGACTATAGGTCAAAATGTGTTCAGCTAATCTGCTGTACCTGTAAAAGGAACATGTCTGCATGTGATTAGGTGGGTTTGCCCGGCAAAATCAATAAAATATTGATATAAAGACAACGTTAGGCAAAGCAAAGAATGTAGAAAGCGAGGGGGAGAGAATGAAATGAGCAGAGAAAAGACGGACATTTGTGTGAATGCTCCACTTTCATTGAGGGTAATATAAAGACGCTGCAGAAAACAAACAAGGCCTGAGCTACTTTAGTCCAACAGTTGCATCGACGGAGCGACAGAAAAACAAACCATCAGTGAGTAGGAAAACAAGATGAAAGGGCCCAGGAGAGAGAGGGAACACTGGATGTTAAGGGACACCGATGTAAGATGAACACAACAGACACAGAAAACAAAGACAAAGGCAGAGTGAAACAATCAGGCAGCAGAGAAAACTAGAGAGAGCTGTGTGTGTGTGCGCGTGTGTGTGTGTGTGCATGTGTGCTCGCATACGTGTGTGTGTGTGTGTGTGTGTGTGTGAGTGTGTGTGTGTGTGCGCGTGTGCTCGCATGCGTGTGTGTGTGTGTGTGCATGCGTGTGACAAAAGCCCCGGTTAATACACAAACCACCAAGCAGAAAGAATTTAAAATCCTCAGAGAGAGAGAGAGAGAGAGAGAGAGAGAGAGAGAGAGAGAGAGAGAGAGAGATTGTGGGGAAGACAGGCTTGATTCAGTGTCATTTTCATTTCCATGTTTCATACAGATGCATTTCTCCAGTTAATAAAATTTACAATAAGATGGTGGTCTAGTTCATACTTTTAAGTTAATATAAGTTAAATATGTTACATTCATTTTTTATATACAGAATTAATTTTAGCTATCTTTACATCGGCACAAAGATCGGCACATTTACTGATAGTGTTAGGACTTGCATAGTCTCAGCCTCTTCTCACATAAGTGAACATCTGATAGCCTATGTAGACACATGCAAACATGTCAGCACAATCAGGAAGTGGGGTAGTATTTCCAGTTAGCATTGTCACTAACAAATCTGCATAGGTAATAATATCCGGGACAACAGGCAGTGCTTTACAAATGTCATGTCATTCCGTTTAAGCAATACGTTTTGCATAATGTTATCAATTGGACATATCTTCTAGGGCGCCATATTGAAGACGGCTAAGCCTGCACTTTCCTGCCGCTTCCCCGGCAAGCTCCCTTGCTTCCACCACCTCCCCTTACTCATCCTTTCATATTACTGTATGTCGTTCCAGAGCAGAAAAAGACCTCCCACTACAGAACAACAAGCGCTCAGAACGGAGCCATACCGCCAAATATAATGAACTGTATTGCAAGTAAAATACTTATTTTGACTAATAGTGGTCCTGACTGAACCATGTCTAACACTTTGACGAACTGCAAACAGCCAGACTTGTTGGTAAGTTTCCCAACTAATTCCTCAATATACGTTTAACTTCCACTTTGGTCTTTGAGTTGTGCAGTCTTTCGTCGTGCATGTCAATCAAAATACCTCTCTTGTCAAATAGGCAGATCTTGACACAGTTAACCAGCACGGTGTCCCAGACGTTAAGCAAGGCTGCTCTGCGAGACTAGCATTGGCACAACCTGTCACTAGGAGTCAGTATAAAATCAAAGAACAGCATGATTTGAAAAGGAAAACTGAGCTGGCCACTCATGCTTGTTATTGCATATGTGTGTATGTGTGTGTGTGTGTCTGGCACCCATGAAGCATGTTTTGGTTGGAGATGCTGTGCGTTTAGTGACATCTAGTGGCAGAAGTTCATATAGAGGCACTCTAATCTGTTCTAAAACAAAGTGCAATAAGCATTTATCCCAAAAAGACACAAATATAAAGCAAATTCAATCTGACTTCTGGCTCATATAAGCTCACCCACATATAAACACCCACATTTTCCAGTTAACTTGTCATATAGAAGACCAGCATGTTGGATACACTGTGTTCCTGCTCATTGCTGTGGTGGCTTCATCCTATATCACAACGTTTCTTGAATGTTGTTAATAAACAATATAAATTAATAAGCAATAGAGCAACGTTATGGTTTCCCCAAGACACATTACCCTTCACAATGCTTGATGACTTAATTAAATGATGTGTGGCCGTGGGTTTCTCAGCTTTATTGATGGATATAAACAAAGAATGTGCTAATTTGCTGGCATTTGCAGGAAAATCCCCAACCACTTCCGTTCCCTCTGACTCTCTCACCGCCTGGGAATCAAGTGTAACAATATTGGCAGTGCAGCATGGCTGCCATCTATCTCTCCCTCCTCTCCCTTCATCCCTCCCTCCCCCATCTGTCCCCATCTCTCTTCTCTGTTGACTGTCCTGTACATGAGGAGGAGACGGAATGGTGACAAATTACAGCTCCATCACACACACCTGTGTGTGTGTGTGTGTGTGTGTGTCTGTGTGCGTGTGTGTGTGTGTGTGCGTGTGTGCGTGTGTGTGCGTGTGTGTGTGCGTGTGAGGTGGGCACCTAGACTTCCCCCCATCCCCCCTCCTCCATATCCATCTGATTTGCTCCATTAAATCTCTCCTACTGTACCCCGGGAGTGAGAGCTGCCACTACATCCAGTCTTCTCTCCTTCAGTAGAGTGGCAGGCAGCTCTCCCTCCACTTGTCAACGGGAAAACATATTGGAAAAAAGCTTGAAAGAAAACAACTGGGGCGATAGCACAGCCAAGGAGCATGATAGAGAGCCAGAGAGAGAACAAATGATGTCCTTGATTGATCTTTTGCACATGCATGTCAACTTTCCAGCGACCCGTTGATACCACATCATCACAGGACATCCAATCTATGTACAGCACTAGTCACAGAGAGAGTTGTCTTTTTATCGACCTATACAGGCAACCATATATGCATAATTTCCATTCATTTTGGACATACATTCAATTATAGTTGGTGTTTATTTTTTATCATGACCTACTTTAATTGGTTAGATGAGTGGGAGTGGCCAAATTAGTCATTCCAGAAATTATGTCATGCCTGAAGTCATATCTGACTTGGTTGTAGGTTGATACATTTAGGATATGTATCTAATTTACAGCATTTCAGAATTTCAGAATTTCAGATTCAGACACACATCTAAGGTCAGATTGGTAAAATTGTGTCTCTATCACGCTTTAAGTCAGCCTAAATGTAGACGTTTCAGGTTGCAGGCATGGTGATGTGGTCAAACCATAGAGGGTCAGACACAAATAAATGAGCTTCTTTTATCAAAGAAAAAGTAGGCCAACGGCACAGCGCTGTCTGGATAAACTAGTTTATTACAGTAAGATAAAGGTGCTCAGCATTGGCTACCCCCTCCCACCTCATAAAACCTACCAAGTTGTCTAAAGTTAATCCGTTGAATCCGTGAGTGAATATGCACGGTCCTATATAATAATAAAAATATTTACAAACAAATACACAATAAACAAGTAGGCTAGTGTGCAAATATTCATCAGATTACGCTATGAAATGTGTGAAGTCATATAGATTTGAAATGTGTTCAAAATGGTGACACATTAAAATGTAGTCCTATAGTAGCCAGCTGCATAGGTGAAAATGAGACGAAAATACCCAGGACAGGTTTTATGCGTTTTATGACAGGTTTTATGTCCCCCCCCCCCACACACACACACACACACACACACAAACACACACACACACAACACCACCACCACCGGGTCGATTTCGTTTTCTTAGCGCACACGTCACTGACAACATTTCGATTAACCGACCACTTAGGTTATAAATAAAAGTTGTATTTGTTTAAAAAGTAGCTTAATGCATAATAATTCAGCAACTGGATATATACTTTATATAAAATATTAGCCTACTTACTCCTTTTCCCATGGTTTCTTTAGTGTGGACTTAAACCTTTAACAATAAAATCCCACGTAGAATTATGTAGAATGAAAAGAAAGCACCCCAGGATGTGCCCTCTTATTTTCACCACACGTGTCACACCTTCAAAACATTTGAGCCCGCGAGTCACCGCTGATGAGACCTCCAATACTTATAGACGACGTTCCTTCAACAGTGACGTGCTATTCTTTTGCCATGGTAACTCCATGGACGGGGCGGAGCATCCTCTACTGGGCCTCTTGCCATACCATGTCTCTCTCTATTCCTCGGCTCTAACATAGGCTCTAACTTGCAGTGCATTCTGATTTGAAATGACCTGTGTCGGTCACGGTGCCAAATTTATATTCGCTTGAGGCCTGAAATCAGTTCAAATCTTTACATTATTTGTAAATAAACTGGCACACCAAAATGTAGGTCTACACAATCGCCTGCCACCTTCATAATACACCTTGGTCCTATTTTTGCACAGGCAGGTTAATTTGTTCATGTATGTAGGCTACAAGAAATGCAGAGCTTATTCAAATGGCACTAACCCTTAATAACAAAAATGTATCATGTTTTCCATGTTCTGTTGTTGCTTTAAATAGGCCTATAACGTTTGGACCGGTCTTGCAGTATGCAATAGGATTGTGACAGTTTCTTCTGAGTTCTTGACTAAGTCTAACATGTATTGTCACATATCAGTGACCTGAAGAGGGGGTTCACCAGAAAGTTATCAAATAAAACTGTAGAAGATTAATTTAACCGAAGTGTCAACATGTGATGTATACTAGCCTAAGAAGTCCTTTCCTCTCTCTCTCATTGTCTAAACAACATTTCTACATTGTTTATCAAGTAGGCTATGACTGAAAGCACACATACTTGTTTCATAGCTATCTTTCTTCAGAGACCAACCCTGACCAGATGGACACACAGCAGCAGGCACAATATGTGTGCTTGTGTGTGTGCAGGTGTGTCTGTGCGTGCGTTTTGTGTGTGTGTGTGTGTGTGTGTGTGTGTGTGTGTGTGTGTGTGTGCGCATGTGTGTACTGTGTGCGTGTTCACACTAGCGTGTGTTCAAAGTTTCACGTGTGCTCTTGTGTGTTCTAAAAATATCCTAGATTTTATTTAGACGGTAGCGAGAGCATTGTGTGAATGAGAGACCGAGAGCTCTTAAACGAGTTGCCATAGCAACAGACACGTTCTGTGAATGGATGCGAGCTTTATAATATATCCCAGTCATCTCTTTGCATCTCTTCCTTGTCTTTCTCCCTCCGTTAGCTCTTCCCAGCATATTTCATCTTTATCTTCTTTTCAGACGAACCGTCCATCAACCCATTATCTCGCCTGACTCTTTTACCTCCCCCATCCAGCTTTTCCCCCCTAATTGTTTTCTATGTAGGCCTATCTCTTCATCTCTCCTTTCCGTCTTTCTCTAGCGCCCTCTAGTGTGAATGCTATCGGCATGATTGAACTAGGGAGGGAGGTGAAGCGCTGATGATCGATTGGTTTTTAAGTGCGCTATGTACAATATGCGCTCCTAATTTTGGGGCGTGGCAGGGAAAGAACCATATTTGGTGTGTGTATGGTGTATTTTCCCCTACATTTGTTAGTTGTTAGACCAAAAACAGACACATAACTCATCTCTCTCTTATAGGCTACATTTTAACACATGCGCGCACGCAGACATGTTACGCACTAGCATAGCCTATATTATTGTTCAGGGCAAAATCTTCTATATAGTGGTGTCAGTTAGCCTAAACTTCACTAAGGTTCACTTCACTTTGCACATGTAAGAGTAACAAATATGCCGGACATTGTGTGGGGGGCCAGGGGTGGAAAGTGCCACCCCAATGCAATCGCTGGCCACTCCACTGGCTCCCCTCATGAGTCACATAGCATACTATCCCATGTATAATATACTACTGGGGCCGGTTGCACAAAGCACCTTAAGATATCTTCCTAAGAATGACACTTAAGGCTTTATTTTTACTTAGCTGAGGAAGTTACTTATGGGTGTTGCATCATTAAAATGTTTCCTTAGTTAAGGATGAACGTTAAAAGGAATTTACTGCATATACTGATATGAGACTGAGACAAGGTCATCCTTTTTATTCCTAACAATGGAAAATTACATTATAATGTACATAAAGTTAAATATTTCATACGAGATCTCGTAGTAATAATGTTAACTACGTAGGAAAGAGACACTTAATGTAAAGTGAAAAGTATTCAATATATCTGTGTAAGTGTAAATACTATACCACAATGATGTTAAGTGAAGGCCAGCCTTTTGAGGAACACAGACTTTCTCTCAAGATCTATATAATACACAAATGCTAACTGTGAGGGTTTACTTTCATCCTGCGTTCTGGCTCTGCCCCAATGATGTTAAAATATAATATACCTGTGTATAAGTACTATGCCACAATGATGTTAAAATATAATGTACCTGTGTAAGTACTATGCTACAATGTTAAACTAGAATGTGTATGCCACAATGTTGTTAAAATATAATGTTCCTGTGTATAAGTACTATGCCGCAATGATGTTAAAATATAATGTACCTGTAGCAGTGGTAGTGGTTCTACAACAATAATCCCAATAATGCACAAGATAATGCCCAAAATAAAACGTACAAATAGCATCAAAGTAAAAGCAGAGAGTAATTTTATAATTTTATTGTGAAATGAAATTTTCAAGACCATGATGGCACTACATACAGACTCATTGTGCACTGAATTACAGTTTGGAGAAATATGTAACATGGCATGCAAGATAAAGACACAGCAGCAGTGCTTTGCTATGATGTGGCGAAGCTTGACATGATTTAGTAGTAAGTCTCCTGTTCCACCCAACCTGTGAACAAGAACAGACAGAATGAAGGCCAGCCTTTTGAGGAACAATGTTCACTTTCTCTCAAGATCTATATAATACACAAACATAATACACTCTAACTGTGAGGGTTAACTTTCACCCTGGTTCTGGCTCTGAAAATTATAGCCTGATCTGATGATACTTTGCAAATGCACTTCGATGCCTTGACAGATTCATCTAATCATGATATACTTTGTGAGCATGAGCAAATCTCTCCTGGCTGACTCCATTATGAGACATGCTCTAAAGACGAAACAGACATGACATTTATGTTTTGCCGGCGGTTATTGGACCGTGGCAGGCAAAACTCGCCATTACATCTAAGAAGAGACTCTTAGACCGTAGTCTCTGGGTGGAGCTTGGCTGTAAGGGTTTACGGTATTGTACTAAACTCTATAATCAATGTATTATGTATTCTCAACTAAATATGGTGACACAGTGTTTTTATTACAAATTACATATTATGACTGTGAGTTGAAAAGCATCTACACATTCAGAACATTTCTCAGGACATCTGTGGGCAATTATTTTTAAATATCCAATGGTTGACTTAGTTTCCTGAACCCTAGGGTAATGGAAAGTATCAGCCCATAAATAGCATAACAAGAACTACCAACTTCAATTAAATCCCTAGGAGTGTTCAATATGGAAGCTTCAGTTGCCTGAAATGTAGCCAGTCTCAACTGAGTGCAATTTGCTATGTTCTATAAGAGTTAACGTAACTGACATGGCAGAGCATAGCATATAATCTATTTCATACTGTATAACTCAGTATCAGCTGCAACAGAGTGAAAAAGTATTCACTGTGGATGGCCTGTTCACTGATCTGTGCTACAAGCCGCTGATGTAGCCATTCTGCTCAGCTCACTGGTTAGAATGTGGTGTTAACAATAGTGAGGTTATGGGTTCAATTCCCAGCAGGGATATCTGTACACTACAGTTCAGTGGTTTGTGTGAAAAGTCAGTTGAGCCAGTGTTAACGCACATGCACACACACACATCCATCTCAACCAGCTCTCTATCCAATACACACTGCATGTGTGTATTCCCACACTGTATATACACTGTGTGTGGGAAGACCTTACGCATTTGTTGGTTATAGGAATCAGGAAACCAATTAGGTCCAATTAGTTGCTGATTTTCATAATCAAGCTTACATAGACCGTTATATTACTTGTAACCAGCAGGGGGCCTCTCAATATTTTGTGGCTTGTAAAGCATGCCAGTGCAAAGAATAGTTCTAGTTACAGTAAAAAAAAATGCTATCAACCCATAAGTAAGCAAATCAATGTTATTTGTTGCCCATGTACAATAACAATTTGTCAGTACAATATCTAATTATTGATGTTCATTTCAAGCTACAGAGAACAGAGATGCTAGTTTGAGTTGGGTCTTCGGACAAGTAAATCAACTTCCGTATGTCAACTGGTTATGCTTACCTCCTGGGTTGCGTCGCAGGATATATCTTCTGGCTTCATCATAGAGGAAGATGAGAAGAGAGTATGGAAAGGCACAGAACCACCAAGATGGTCTGGGGTGCAACAGAGAAGAGAGCAGCTTACAACCAAATTCAACATAGATCATTATTGTTCATTATGCAGTATATTACCGAGTAGTTGACTTGCCTTCTAAGGCATACAGGGTGTGTGTTCTACTCACTTCAGAGGGTACATTCTGAGGGCAACGTCCATGCCAGGGCAGTATGACAGGAAGGCAGCCAACGCTGTCTCCTCAAACAGCCCAAATATCAGGATGCGATTCCTGAGGGAATGAATGGAAAGGTAAGTATGTTAGACTTAGACGTTAGCATGCTATCCCATTAACAGTGTGTTCACCACTGAAGCGTTAGCATGCTATCCCATTAACAGTGTGTTCCCCACTACATACTTCATTCCTTGCTGCAGAATGGAGTTCCTCCTGGTCTTACAGATGATCAGATCGGCCCACTGGACGATGACAATACTGACGAAGAACGCTGTGTGGCAGGTGAACTCTACAATCTTTCTCCGCTCGTACGTCTGGTGAATATAGATTTACGTACTATAATTTGCTTTTGTATGTGTTGATAGTAGTGCATTGCAGTTATAAGAAAGCCGTAACTATTTCAAACTTGAAGATTCAGCAAACTAATCCAAAATTCATTGTAAATCGAAAATACACAGGGCTAATATTAGCATTGGTTATTCAGTACTGACCCACTGTTGGCCGTAGCTGTCTTCCAAGTCGTTTACATATTTATCATCCCAGTATACACGGACCCCAATCAGATCCATGGGGAGAAACCCATTTTCAGCGAGGATAACGAAATATGTGAAGAACCCAGCTGTGGCCTGCATCATACCTAACAAAAGGACAGAGAGGTTTGATTTAAAATGTAGCCCTTATTTGAATTAATTTGACGTTATGGTAACGTTATGGTATACTAGCAAGTAACACATGTATCTTAATTTAGTTTTATTAATTAGAACTGTTTTAGTGTCAGTCTGCAAAACTTTAAGGAATCAGACAGCAGGGATCCAATCAGGAGAGGTATATAGAGAAGGGGGTGTGGTCAGAGAGCAGAGATCCAATTAGAGGAGGTGATGATAAGGGGAGGTGTGTTCAGAGAACAAGGGAATTACCATCTTGGTCATTATGAGAGTTTCATTGTTACTGTAAACTGAAAAATTACAAAAATCCCAAACATTATTTTATTCATTCTCTGAGCTTAGATCTTCCTTACCAATCTGCCCATAGGCTATACTGATGAGTCTTTCATTGACCAGTTTGTCTGTCTTGGGGTTCCTGGGCTGTCTCTTCATGATGTCACTCTCAGCAACTTCATAAGCCAAGGAGATGGCGGGAACCTGGGACAGAAAAATGTATGTTACATTCCGATTTTGGATGGCCTTTATACGTACTGTATAGTACGCAAAGTTGTACAGTTTGTATGGTCATCTTGATCTTGATAATCTTCACTCAAAACAATCAATAAGTAATGAGTCAATTAAATCACCATGTCAGTTCCCAGGTCGATACAGAGGATGGTGACAGTTCCCAGGGGCAGAGGGATGTTGGCGATGATGAAGAGGAGGAAAGGTGAGATTTCAGGGATGTTGCTGGTCAGGGTGTAGGCGATGGACTTCTTCAGGTTGTCAAAGATCAGACGGCCTGGAAGATAATTTAAGGTAAAATATGAGAACAGTTTATGGCAATGAGAACAGTTTATGGCAAAGATAAAACATGCAGTTGAGATGTATGTAATTGTAATGATAAATCTAACATATAAGGGAAATTGACATATTGGCAGAACTGTGTGGTCATAAGATGCAATTGGGTTTGAAAGCTGTAATTATCTTTTCTAACAGCAGGATCCTTAATTTATTGTTTACTGTAATGACAGTAATCAGTTGAGGCATAGCTTTGACTATGCTTATGATGCAGAAAGCAATACATCTAGTGTTGTGACCCACTAATGTAGGAGAACATAAAAAATGTAAGTGATATCTTTTTGGACTTCACAATAAAAGGTGAAAAGAGAAACAATTATTATATTATTATTATAACAAGAGAAACAATGAAATGATCAGTCACCCTATGAATGATCATTTATTTGTTTCTCTTGTTATAATACTGATATGTATTAATGTACAATTATTATTGTTTATTATTAAATAATAGGATGTTGCTATGATGTTAATATGCTGGAAAATGCATCGGGTTGTTTTTGTTGCATGCTGGTCTGTCTGTCTCTATTTAAAACTCACCCTCTTCCACTCCAGTGACGATGGAGGCAAAGTTGTCGTCCAACAGGATCATGTCAGCAGCCTGCTTGGAGACGTCGGAGCCGGCGATTCCCATGGCAACGCCGATGTCAGCCTTCTTTAGGGCTGGAGAGTCATTCACACCGTCACCTGTCACGGCTACAATGGCACCCTGTCCCGGGAGAGAGAGACATTACGTCCTAAATCAGTGGATTAACAGCAATATTCCCATCAATGCTGAATTTGTGATAGTTTTCTATAGAAGCACTTATTCTACAAACATTAAATTATAGGCTTCACTTGAAGAGGGGTTATTTGACCCTTTTTTAAACAATTGTATGATTGATGATTGACATGATGTCTGAGAAAAGGTCGGGAAACGAAACTATTTTAGTTGATTATTTAAATGTATTTTTATTTTTACACCCAGTACAAAACAGTACATTTTAACGACATTCATAAAGAGCAATGACGTGTAAATGATATATTTTCTTACAACAATGTAAACTGTAGGGTATGCTCATGAACTCACTGTCATACATGTTCACTACATTTCATGGCAGTGACAGACCACAAACAATCTGTTTGTTTGTAATCAGCAATGCTGACACATCCAATTATCCTATCAAAAACAATACTCCTACTTGTCATTCAGTCCACTGCTGTTTCACTTTACTGAATGTAAATAATACAGTATGCCTCAGCCTTAGTTATCCGTAGATGTTTGAGAAAGGTAGGGGAGGGGCTATTCTGTTGTGCAAAGAGGATGATTGGTTACTTGAAAGAATCACAGATGTGACAGATCCATGCTAAAACTGGACAAACCATGTTTTGTTTGTGTGTTTTTTAACCCCTCCTTTAGTACAAAAAGAGGAAAGGTAATAATACATTTGTGTTTTCCTAAGGAGGAGGAGGCCATTTTGTCCACATTAAATTATAGTTTCACAGTTACCTGTCTTTGGCAGCCCTCCACGATGATGAGTTTCTGCTGAGGGGAGGTTCTGGCAAAGACGATCTCAGTGTGGTACTTCAGGATGTCATCCAAATGTTCAGGGTTCATGTCCTTCAGCTCTCCACCATGGACCACACAGGCCTTAGCATCCCTGTAGAGAATGGGATCACGTTGGTAAGAACAATCCCAGCAAATATTTTGTTCCCATAATGAGCTCCCATAAACACACACACACACACACACACACACACACACACACACAGACACAAATGCACATACACACACACAATGACAGTAATCTCAAATGGGTCATAACATTGTGTGTCACTCTTTTCATTAACCCATGTAATGTAACCTTCGATGTCTGCATGATAGCCTGGTAGTCCAATGCATCTGGGATCTGAACAGTATAAATAGCTAAATAATGGCACGGCCACAGTGGAACTAAATCTATATTGATTTCTCTGTGACTTGATGATAAAAGCTTAGCAGGAAGTAGTTTATGGTGTCATTTCTGTATCTTATGAGGTTCCAGAAATCAGATATATAAACTAGGTTGTCCAGTTAATCAAAATAAAATGTAACACATTAAGTGGGTTGAGGTTTACAAAATCATTTATTAAATTAATATATATATATATAGCAATATTTTTAATAATAACATGTTGTGGTGGTATTACCCTGCATAACCTGCAGGGGGCACCATGGGTCGATTGGGAGAATGCCTCATTGAAGATGTAATGGAACTGATCTGGTTCTAACCAGGAATGGGCAGTATTTATGATACATCTATTTGAAATCTGTATTTGAAACACAAACATTTTGTAATTTGTATTTGAGGGTTATTGAAAATGGCTTCATATTTTGTATCAAAATACTTTAGTTTAAAAATAGTTAAAAAATACTTTGTTTGAGACGTTTACTTGGTGCAGCCTCTGAATTGTAGTCTGGTCTAACCACCCCCAAAACTAATTTGCATTTAATTTGCATTTAGCCACCCCCACTGGTCGCTGATTATTCCACAATTTTGGCTGTGTGAATGATATAGTGATCAGGGTTTCCATACTATAATCACAGCAATAATTGAGTTAGATCAAATAGTCAGGTGGATGTTGAAACACTGGATTACTTTTCAGCCTGCACACAAAACGGACAGTGAGGAATATGACTAAATGTGTTTTAGCTTACAATCGCTTACACACCATTACATGGTTGCATACTGTATGTCATATTTGTTAAAAAAAAAAAAGCTGTTGATTGCTCTCAAACATTGTACACTTAAAGGTATAGTCAGCGGGATAAAAAGGACAACAAAACGAAAACAAAATGATCTGAGGCTTGAAATTATCTGGCTTGGAAGCCCCTCCGCACTTCCTTTTTGTTTGCTTGGCTGATTGGCTGGACTCTATTAAAGTTACTTTTTATTTATTTTTTAAGATAATACACTTTTGTCAAATTTAGTAAATATTTACTCATGGTTTGCTAGCTGCCCATTCAATGTGCATGCTACAATAATTCTGTGTTTCTACAGCCATGGCTCTATAAATTGTAGCACAAAGTGGTGCAAACCGCACACAACAAAAATATCCAATGTATGGGGCGCTGCTTTTGAGCACCCTATGGCATTGAAGGGAGAGGTGTTTTTGTTTTTACCAAGCTCAATATCAACAAGCTTTCTCAGAATGACCTATACCTTTTACTAAATTAGTCAGTTTACAGGTTATAGGTTAGGCTAGATCAAATGAGGCGATGATAGGTTTGTGAAGTGATTTCATGGTCAAGAATTATTTTGTATTTTTAAAATACAAAAATACAGTAGATTATTTTGATACAATGTGTGGCTGCTGTATTTTGTAGTATATTTTGCTACATTTAATAATAATAATAATTATTAATAATATTTAGGGTATTTGGTATTTTATTTTAAAATACATTTTGATGTATTTTTACCCATCCCTGGTTCTAACAATATATATTTTATGTATTAATTCCTGTTATAATTATTATTCCTGTTATTATTAGTAAAATCGTAAAGTCAATATGCTTTTAACATACCTGAACATACAGTTACCTATCAGATCAGTTCCCTGGTCTACTGTATACACTCCCTTTAACCATGGCAAAATTAATATATCTTACTAAGACAAATTGTCTCCAGAAAGATAGGTAACTTACTAAGACTTCTTTCAAGGAAATGCTTAAAGGGGATAAGGCTATACCAAAGTTAATGTAATAGAGTACCTGGGGTTGACCTCTGACACTGGTACATTCAGACGAGCAGCAATATCCTCAACAGTCTCATTGCCCTCAGAGATGATACCCACACCCTTGGCAATGGCCTTGGCTGTGATTGGATGGTCACCTGTTACCATGATAACCTATGAAAACAAAAAAAAGTATTTCACACAGGTTGTGGATTTCATGGATGTATCAAAGAATTTGTAAACCTCTGTGAAAACGTAATGACAGCTGCCATACCTTGATGCCAGCGCTCCTGCATTTGCCCACAGCGTCGGGCACAGCGGCACGAGGAGGGTCGATCATGGACATTAGGCCCACAAAGCACAGGTTCTCAGTGGGGAAGTTCACTTCCTCGGTGTCAAAGGCAAATCCCTCCTTAAACTGGTCGTCAGGGAGGTTATAATGGCAGAAACCTGGATAGATACCAAGGATATGTATTTCATTATTTATATAGCCAATCTTATTATTTAAATGTTTACCTTGTGACATTACATTGTAGTTTAGTTGCATTATATTATTATAATAAATTATCTACGATTGTTTGCTTTCCCGAAAATGTAATCCTAGAATACAAAGGCTTATTGTTAGACGGGACCGCACTGTTTGTTCTAAGCTCCAGAGGATTTTGGTCCAAAGTCTACATAAGGTGATTTAACCCTCACATGGGGCAGAATCTTACCCAACACTCTCTCTCCCAGCCCTCCCAACTCGACGTAGGCGTTCTGGAAGGCGTCTTTCAACTCGTCGTCCAGTTGCTGCTCTTTGCCCTGCATCAAGATGGTGGAGCAGCGGTCCAGAATCCTCTCTGGGGCTCCCTTCATCACCAGCAGGTGTTTGGACTCTCCGGGTGTTGTGTTGTTATGGATGGAAAGCTGTCAGACAGTTTGGGAAACATATACTGTATATTTATATAGCAACAGACTAGAAACATATACTGTATATTTATATAGCAACAGACTAGAAACATGTACTGTACAGTGTACAGAATAGAAAGTAAGAGAGAAGCTTAACAGTGAACTCAAATATATACGGATAACCTTGTACCTTATAAAGGGCAACCTTGTTTAACCATCTACTGTACTGGAGTCAGTTATATTAAAGTCAGTTAGTGACATTAAACAATACCTAATTTTGCTATGATGCCTGGATCGCATTTGGACAACTTAACTTGCACATTAGATCATGCATACTGTATAAAAGGCAACAATGTGTTACCTGGTACTTGTTGGTGGAGTTGAATGGAATCTCAGCGACCTTGTTATATTTCTCTCTCATCTCTCTGACTGATCCACAGCACAGCTCAATACACTTAAGCAGGGCAGACTCTGAGGCGTCGCCAGCCACGTCTCTCTGGTAAAATACAATTACAGTACACATGCTAATTGTCTATATATTGTCAAACATCTAATTATAATATTTTGTTACAAATGCACATTGATGAAAGAAATGGGAGAAATACACACAAATTGAGTTATTTTGTAACCAAATCAACTGTTACTGGTTTATATTCAAATGCTCTTGTATTGTCAATCTCTGTATTGGAAGCCTGCACAAGGCAGACAGCAAACAGATGCAGTACAATTCAACCTCCATTCATATTGAATATGATTTATGGAGTTACCTGTCAAAATAAATTGTTATTGTATTGCTGTTAGAAAACATAATAGCCAGTATGAAATGTGTGGCTTTTAATCTCATCATGTCAGAAACTCTTGTTGCATGATGTACATGCATCCACTCATTACACATAACACCAAAGTATAGTCTGAAATATCTCCTTCATAGATATAATTAATATAAATAGGAAGTAAAGGTGGCCTACTTGATAGTGTAGAAAAAGTATGTGCATCTTTACAAATAGGGTTAGCAGATGGCGACTAACCAAAAGCCACAGTTAAAGGTTACTGCTATCTTTTTTACCCAGTGTTAAATTATTCAGAGCCCTTTGTTTGGAGCTCAATGGGTGAAACAAAGCAAAGAGTGTGTTTGTAGTATTTGATAATGAGTGGCTTGCATTGTGTGCATGGTAAATTGATACCTTCAGGATGGGCACATTGCACTGCTCTGCAAGGAACACAGCTCGGTTGCAGAGCCCAGCTACTCTGGCCAGGGCAGCCCAGGTGGCAGAGCTCCTGTCGAAGGAGGTCC
>JAODUH010031647.1:0-20000 GCA_027564835.1 Typhlichthys subterraneus
TGTGTATATGTATATGTGTGTATATATATATATGTATATATGTTTGTATATATGTATATATGTGTGTATATATATGTATATATGTGTGTATATGTATATGTATGTATGTGTGTATATGTATATGTATGTATGTGTATATGTATGTATGTATGTATGTATGTATGTATGTATGTATGTATGTATATATATATATATGTGTATATATATGTGTGTGTATATATAAATAAATAAATAAAAAAACAATAATCTAGTCCTGTGAGACTAACAGTTGGGGTCCCAGAATACCCCTTAGCTAAATTCAAACTTATTTTCCATGCAGTTTTATGAAAGAAGTAGTGATGTATATTATCTCTTTTTAATCCATATATATGCCGTTCTAGGTGATTCGGATGAAGAGTTAAAATGTGCCTTGGTTTTGAGTGCAGAGGAGGCAAAAGCATCAACAGGTTGGCTCTCATTAAATCATGTCTACGTCAGGCTATATGTATGACTTTGAAGCTAAACAGAGCTAATACATTTTAGTGTGTAGTACCACAAATGAACACCCAGGGATTAAGCTTCGTAATGAATTATTTTGTTTTCTAGTTGCAGAGCAATTCAGTATTTTATTTAAATATCTACCCTCACTTTTTAAAACTTTCTTCTTTCTTTGTCACAGAGCTGGAGGAGGTTCTACAAAGAAGTCTGTTGGAATACTGAGAACAGTTTTTGTGTGTGGATTCTGGATCTGGCTGTAATCTGTCCACTTTAAAGCAGCCAAGTGAACACTTTTAATGTATTAAAACTAATTAATACCTTGTCTTGGGATATTTTCTCTTGCATGTAATCATGGTTACATGCTTTATTATACATTTGCTTTCTATTTCTCATTTTCCAAAGGAGGGGATTTATAATTTAGCCTACCTGTAGTGGCTATGTCTCCCCACACTGCTGTAAACACTGATACAGTTAAAGCAGTAGCCTATTGACCGGTTTGTAAGCGTGGCTATTTCAGGTCAAGATATTGCATATCATAATTTGATTTGTTGTAAGTGATCCTGCCTCCAACAACATATGTTCTGGCATGCAGTTCCTGCATATAAACATGTTACTTACTTAACCATCCTAAGAATGCAGTCTGAGAGGCAACACTGGAGTACCTACAAGATCGACACCATAAGGCTCACTAACCTACCAGATTTAATAATATTCTGATTTATTTCCTACAATGGATAATCTTTTTACTAACATTTTAGATGGAGCCATACTTTTGAAGTATCAAATTAATGAATGTGCATCCTGATAACATTAGCGTATTAAAATGTAGCCCAGACTACCCCGTGAATTAAGTTCCACCCATTGCTAAAATTAAGTTTATGACCATAAAATGTCATGTATTAATTTAAGAAGATTGAAAGATTATTATGTCTACGGTCAGACATGGCCTTAAACAACTAATTTAAATAAGCACCAATGGGGGAGGGGAAGGGGGGTGGTGGTTGTGAGAAAGTTACAACCCATGTTTGGGAGCGTTTATGCTCGGCGCTGTCAACAGGAACACATTCCTATTGCCTGGGGAAAACCGTTATAAGGCATTAGCGTTTCCCTATCTTCTCAAACAATCATGGCCCAAGCTAAAATACAAACTAAAATACAGGCTGATACTCCTAACAGCAAGTTTAGCAGAACATTGTCAATGGCAGATCGTTCTGGACGACTTCTAGAAAGTTTGGATGATCTGGAAATAAGGTAGGGCCAACGTTGCGCTAATAATAGGCTTTCCATGTGCCATTGCTACTACACTTAGAGGTATGTTTGATGTCCAGTGTTTTGACGGTATTTATTGTATCTAAATTGTTTCCAAGTACTGTCCGTGCGTGGGTGCGCACCAACGCGAATGTAGGTCGACTCCTGTGTAGCTTTGGTGTATGAAATGTCCTCACTAAACATTCATGTTCATCATATGGCAGGGTGGAGGCTTTACGTGAAGCAGCGACAGAAATGGAACAGGAAAGAGAAAGTATACTGGAAATGGTCCAATCTATCCAGAACAGTCAAGAAATGCGAAACATTTCTGCTGGTGCGAAAATAAAAAGTAGCCTATAGCCACTTTTTATGTGCAAATGCTTTCTGCCCTCTAGATCTCGTTTGGTTAATCGATTTTTTTGTTTGGTTTTATCTTTTAGGAGAGAGGGAAGAGTTGACCTTGACTGCAAATCGTCTGATGGGCAGGGCTCTGACAGTAGAAATATCGGTTGGTACAATTAGAAATGCTCAGCAAGACGATGCATTACGTAAGGCGTCGTCAATCATTGACGAAATTGTGACGAAGCTAATGGACGACATGGCCAGCGGCAGGGAGCGTCTGATGGCTCTGCTCGCAGCATGTGTGACTGAGGCACCGCCTGTTCCCATCGATCAAAAGTTCCAGGCCATAGTGATCAGTTGCGCTTTGGAAGACCAGAAAAAGATCAAACGAAGACTCGAAACTCTTTTGAGGAATGTAGGAAATGCTGAAAAAAATATCAAGCTAATGGATAACCTAAAACTCGAGGAATCCAAACCTGAAAATGGCAGCCACTGATAACTGGCCCTAGTCTACTATTAAAACATATGTTATAGTCTATACTGTAGGAAAACGCCGAGACCAAAGTATTTAATCCATATAATTAATTATGATTTCCATTATGTCATCATAAACTGCAATAATTAATGGGGAATGTAATGTTTCTTAAGATCAATTGTACCAAAGGTTAAGTGACAGTGTTAAAACAGGCTTTAGTTTGCTAACATACAATAGCCTCACCTATAGGCTTCACTTCTGTCTGCAACCAGAGGCTCTTGATCCCCTCCACAGTGGCTCCCTGTGGCTTTGACAAACATTATTTAGAAATTAATCCAGGTTTTGTCGCCCAACCCAACCCACAAAATATAATGGTAATAAAACATATTTTGATCTAGTCCGTTTGAAATCGTGAGTGCACAGTAGCTGGGTATAGGCTGGTTGCAAACCCCTTATCATTGCTGTCATACTATATTGCCCTTTAGTTCTTAGCATTATAGTTGTTACGGGTATAGTTTTCACATTAAATGCTCTAAAATCTGACTCAACATGACAAAAGTTGTATACACCATACCTTTTCTAGCAACACAGGCCTTTTTAATATCACTGATCATGCCTGAGAAGCTAACAATTTTAATTAAACACACAAAGGACTATGAATAACATTTCATGTTGACATTTAACAAATGTTTGAGAAATGTGTAAAATGCAGAGAAATAAAGTTTTATTCCATGTCCATGAGTACCATCCATTTTTCTACATAACACATCAGATGTACGTGTGGCACACCCTTACATTTATACACATGATTAAAGGAAACATTTAATAACTTTCATAAAAATCTTAAGACAAAAATTATTTTGTACACAAATGTGTGGAATCGGCACATGAAGGCATCTGTGAAGCATTACAGTAACAAGAAGACAAACACCTGAGTGACCACTTAAGTATGATTAGTTCCATGTATTAAATACATTTGTTTTTAGGAGACTATGTATGTCATCTCATTGATAAAGTGCACTACATTCATTCATTCATAAACTAAACTCACCATTACAAATAGCTTGAGAAATAAACACATATACTCTACAGGCAAACAACTGTTGAAATTAACAAGGCATTGTGGCATTGTACTGCGGTTTAACCAGAAGTATGAAACAAAGACAGCATGAATGCAAAGCCAATGTTTACCATTTCCCAAAACAAATCAGTTAATTAAATAATGGTAAATGGTTGTATTTTGCAAATTAACTGATGTGTTAATATTGTTTAACTGAGGCCACTATAACAACACACATTTGAAGCATCTGTTCATATCTTCTCATACAGTTTGAATTACATAAAGTGGAAACTTATGAAAACTACTTTTAGGTTAATTTGTAATATATTTAGAGGCCACAAATATACTAAATGACATCGCTAAATGTTTGATACTTACTAAAGAACACAGTAGCCTATGGAGCACTTCATGCAATCAATCAAATGTATGGGCGTTCCCTTTGGGCATTAATAAACATGTGCTTTCAGTAATAGTCTATAGCATTTACTGTGCAAGTGTGTGTAAACAATGAAACAGTTCCCCAGATCAATGTCATATTTTGCCTGGTAGACCAATCTCATCAAAATAATAATCAGCATCAGACTGTAGCAAGCATAACTAAAGAGTGTGTATGCATAATGCAGATACCAAATAACATGCATTCTACAATAATAACTAATGATGAGTACGCAATTAATTAAAAGTACCTTCTTATAAGATTACACGTAAATAAACCTTTCTTTGCATATTCCACAGACATTTACATAAGAGTTAATTTTTATCGAGGAACGCCCAAAATAATACATTTTGTTTCAGCAACTTTACTTTTACGCATCTTGTAAACTATTAAGATAAAACACAATTGCACCAGCTCATTCAAACAGAGCAGTCACCTCTAAATTAAGCTTTTCTTCTTCGTTTTTGAAGGATATGAAAAACTGTTAAATTACACTTAGTGTTTTGATAGGTCACAAGTAAACTGAAATATTCTATCTATTCTAATAATAACTTTTTCAATGCTGTTTCCAAACAATGTTTGGAAAAGCATTGTGTAAATCTATCATTATGGAAAATGTAAACGGTAGTAAACAAAACATAGAACATTAACCGATTGTAACGTGCTACATTTTATAGAGAAAATATAGAAAAATACATTAATTTAACTAATGATCAACATCATATGTGCTACCATTTAGTTAACCATTATGTGAAAAACAGACATAATTATGTGCCAATGCTGACTGATATTTGGTTAATGCCTTGTGTGATGTGATATTAGATGTTACTGCAGCCTTAATGTTACACAACTACAACAGTGAGATTGATTTTGGCACTAACATTACTTTTTTTTTTAAACGTTAAGCAACACTTTAAACACTGTCACACTTCTTATAAAAATACTTTCACACAACTTTTTTTTTCTTCCCTCTTAGTGTTTTTGACCATTTAATATACAGTACACGTTGAACCATATTCTACTGGTAGTAAACTAAATATGGTACAAAATAATCTGTATATTTCATATTACAATACAACCATATTATATTGCACAGGTGAATAATCAAAAGGAGAAATGGGTAACTATAGAATAATGTACATTACCTCATTAAATATTTCACATGGGAAAGAATGGAAAGTAAAATGTTGCCTCTCAATTAGTTAAGTGTACTGCATTTTTCAAATATGGTATGTATTACTATGAAAAACACAGAAGAGTCTAAGGAAAATCCACCCTAAAGCAGGATTTACAGCAGCACTTCCAAAGCGAGATCCAAATAATAAGTTTATGTTGACATTGGAACAGGTAAAAAAATGTTGTGACAGTAAAGGCCACCGCCCACTGAAGGCATCGACACGCGTCAGGAGACGCCATGATTAGAACTAGTTCTTTTTAACGGGGCAACGCCCACTGGAGGCATCTGACGCCAAGGTTTAGAATGCGGTTCTATTTCTTGGGCGTCAAGCCATAAACATGCATTGAAAATCTGCAGGTCTCTGAGCTCCTCCGTCAATTTGACTTTATGCTTGGAATGTTGCATTCCTTGGTGCACCGCCGAACTACGCGGCCAGTGGGCGTCAGCCTTAAGACCAAAAGTTCAATGTGTCCACAATGAAAGTCTCCACCAACAACACAAATCACATTATGGGTTCACTGTGTTTTTAGCTTTGGAAGAAGCTGTTCATAGTAGGAGATACTGTGTGAAAACCACTTTATTCAAGTTTGGAATTACCCTTTGGTTTAAAACTCAGCGCATGGCCCTCCTGCACTCCTGGCTGGCACTGCTCCAGAGCTCCTAGCTCACGCTGGTCACTACTCCTCCCCACAGTCACACACCCTGCCATGCTCACGCTGGTCACTACTCCTCCCCCTACAGTCACACACCCTGTCATGCTGACGCTGGTCACTACTCCTCCCCCTAGTCACACACCCTGCCATGCTCACGCTGGTCACTACTCCTCCCCCTACAGTATGGCACACCATCTGCCATGGTGTGCTACAAACACATTGTGGAAAAACACAATAATACCTTTAAGAATTGTTTTATGGTGGATTTCCCCATTAAATTCATAATTCTGTATAAACAGGCATGGAAATTAACATCTCTGTCCAAATGCATTTGCTGCCATCCAGGTGGCAAAATAAAAAAGTATGGTAAATAACTAACTATAATGCTCATTAGGCTTTGGTCTCTGAATGAGGCTCCCTCCATGGTATACACTAACCAGTGTAGGCCTTTAATTAACTTACCCTAGGCAAACAACATGTTTGTGATTCAGTCTAGACCAAGCTGCAACTTCCAATGAGATTTTTATTTTTCTTTGTCCTTTGTTTGCTAGGTCGTAAAGTGATGACTTCTCTTCCGTTACTGGCACTCTGGTTGCAGATGTTACTACTTGTAGTATTGAAAACCCCTGTATAAAATTAAAATAATAATATAATTAAAAAAAAAAAATAATGAAATGTGTGCAATAATAAACTGTACTAGATGAGGTTATGGTTTATTTATTTATGTACCTATTTTATTGCTGGTTGTATGTACTATATCTGGCTCATCCACTGTTTGTTGCTTGAGTCGCTGTAGATATTTCTCAGCCAAGTATTTAAATACTAAAAACAGAGAGAGTTTTTTTTACAGGACATGAATAGGTCTACAAACCTCTTTCACACAATTGCAAAAAATGTACCTTCAGTGACATTGAGGTCCTCTTTTACGGAGGCCCTGTAGAATCTCAACCGTAGCCTCTTAGCCAGAGCTTCTGCTTCCTCGCTTTAGTGCAGTATAAGGAAATACACAATAATTACAAGTTACACCTTGTCGTACTACATCAATCAGAATTCCTGATATATAATGTTTAATACTATTAATGACTTACATTCACTGTTCAAGTGAGCCACTACAATGCCTAATGTGCTGTTAGCACCGTTACAACTTCTGTTATATAATCTGTTAAATAATATTAAGTCTCGTAAGCGCTTACTTTTTTATAACGGTCTCATCGAGGAGGTCAATTTTGTTCTGGACTAGAACAGTGGGAATGTCTCCAACCTCCATTTCCACCTTCTCTCTCCAGCTGCCGACTGCCTGAAAGGACTCCCTGTCTGTGGTAGAGAAGACTAGCACACACGCCTGTGCACCTAAAGCAGAGAAAGACACAGGCAACAATAAATTAGAACATTTTAGATTAAACTTGTATCATTGACACTGTATATGGATTGAAGTTGGTTTTCACCGGCTGAGTGGGAGGACCTTACCACGATAGTAGGCCTTAGTGATGGCATCAAACTCTTCCTGACCAGCTGTGTCCCACAACATCAATCTGACCTCTTCATAGTTTACTCTGACACAATTAATAACACATAACACAATATAAACAGCATGCACAGTGCTACATCCTTCTGCCTCTACCTATAAAACATAAGAGCAAGGATCTTATATGACTGTATAAGAATAAGGAACTTATTCATACACACACAATATATATATATACTGTGTGTGCATATATATATATATATAAATTATTATTATGGCCTTTTTCAGTATTACCTTAAGAAATCCTTCTCGTTGTAACTAAACAGCTACAGACGTTAGCATGATTGCATTTTTACACCTATGTAACATTTGGAACAACGTACATTTGTGAAGAAATGTCATGTAACAAAACTTAAAGGCTAAAGTGTAAAGCATGGCCTATATAAAAAAATAATACTGGCTAATGCAACAGTTGTATAGTAAATTATCCTATAGATATGGTAGACACAAGAAAATATTAAATGGTTTCTCTGTTGTAGAATATCATACTATATGATTGACAATGGAATGAACAACTGAGCCAAGCTCCTTACATGATCTGTCGTTCCAGAAAGTCCACTCCAATGGTCTTTTTGTAGTCTTTAGTGAAAATGCCTTTACAATAGCGCTGGATCATGCTAGACTTGCCCACTGCTCCGTTACCCACCACCACCACCTTGATGGCCACTTCCATGTCCTCCTCCAACATGATGTTGAGATGTGGGAGCTCTATCACTTCCAAGGTGTGGATAGATTCAGTTTATTGGAACCTGAGTGGAGATTAATGCAGTCAAACAATCAAAAAAAACTCTCTCCAGCAAATTAGGTGTTATAGCATATCTTTCAGAGGACTAAAGCCAGACTATCTCACAATTAAAACGCTTGGGCTATTTGTTGCTCTTTTTAGTTGTACATGCCCACAGCCTTTATGATTTAGCTTGAGTAATGATGCTGAATCCCATATACAATGACTCAAGCAGCACTTATATATTTCTTTTCAAAGATTAATTTATTGAAGCCACACCGCAGACTCATGTGAGAATTCCATTAGTAGGTTAACATTGAAAATGTGTATGTTAAAATACTTTAAAAAAAAGTCTAAACCAAGCATTATGTTAGAGGAACACAATAACACTAATACAGTGTTGTGTAATGCAACTGTTAGTACAGTATGCCAAAATTGTCTATGAGGTAATTAACGTATTCATATAAATTAATAAAATTAGGTTTTTTTTGTGTGTGTTTGTTTTGGAAGACAGAGTAGATTCACTCCACTTTGTTTAATTTCCCATTACTAATTGCTGAACACATAGCAACTGGGTCAACTCGTGTGGACAGTCAAACAGTAGCCTCGGGTATGCCATAATTTGACCATACAACAATATAATGAAATAATAAAGTCCACAATGTTAGCCTAGTAGATGTTAATTTATTGTCTATGGGGTTTATGTTCATCTGAAACATTTAAAATCAATTTTATAGTAATGTTGGCAGTGCACCGTCTTATAATTTGTAAATACAATGTCCAGAGCTTTGGATCAGGGCTAGATGACATGAGGAGGCAGGCTGTTGTATCCAGACAATGTATCCAAAAGCTTACACTACCGGTATGTATATGCATTATGAAACATATTAATCAAGGGTACCATAACACATTTAATTACAAATCCATGGGAACCACCAAAACTACACATTCATTTTTAGACGGTGAATCACGACGGGCTATCACTATCCATTCCCGACTGACAAAAATGAATTGCCACATATGGACCAGACAAGTTATACCCCTGTCAAATACGCATCCTTTCAAGCCACACCTAAGAGACTAATATCGTTTAGCAAGCTCGATATGACTTGTTATGTAGCAGGCGGCAGGCCCTGTTACGTGAATTTTGTTTGACGATAACTGGGGGTTTTACAGTACGGTACCGTACTTGGGAGTCCCACGTACTGCAAAACCCCCAGTTCTCGTTGGGACAGGCGGTGAGTTTTACTAGCAGTCTGATGTAGCCTAAACAGCTGCGAAAACATTATTATGTAATGTAGCTACTACCGTACGGTAACTGTTTACGGTACCGCTTAGCCTACCGTACTCAGTTACCAGTGATAGCCTGTAGCATCGTTGAATAAACAAAACAAAAACAAATAGGAAGCATTGACTTAATATACACAATGTATGTCTTACCTGTGTGGTTACAGTCGTCAGTCGTTAGCTAACTTTATCAGCTAACTCGGTGACTAACAATCACATATCGGATTTCTTGGCACGACCACTCTACGGTACGGTAACGTACAGTAAGTGCGAATGAGTGCTAACGGTACCTAGCTGCAGTAGGGCTAGCCTAGCTTTCACAACAAATTATATAGCATTTCGTTCCACAATCTATCGCAAATAAACAAAACAAGCACAACACGGTACGTTTTACGGCCTAATTTGATTCACACTGAAATAATAATCTAATGACATACAGTAGGCATTACTGTTAAGTACGGTACGGTATGTCTGCAATCTACCTGTAGTCATTCACTGAAGCCGTTAGCCTGGAGATAGAACTATTTGGCGCAGCCTAGTTGCTATGGAGGGTGAAGGAAGAGGAAGAGAATCACTGTGAGACACGATTTCTCACAGAGCCCTTTTGTAAAAGTGCAAAGTTTTGTCTTACCGGTATATTTGTGTAGGTTTTTGGCTCTTGACTAAATCAGCATTGATACTTTAACGGCCTTGCTGATGTATTATACAAATTAAATAACGATCATAATATCTATGTACTATTCTTATAGTTTTCTGTTTACTAAATGTTAGGTTAACTGCTAAATGTGTTTACCGTAGTCGAAATCGATGCTACGCCTACACACACAACAGTTGTATCGTAGTTTTTTATTTGCACTTTAATTTTCAGAGTCGGATGGGTCCTGAAATCAGACAGAATGATCTTCTGCGGGACCCACCCTAGTGCAAGGACTTTTATTAAATTGTGATCGAATTAAAATGTCAGCAGGACACGAAATTGCATCTTTTTTTACTAAGTGGGCAAGAAGCGAGCGCGATTTAGTGTGTAAATAAATTGTTTGTCACTCTGCTGTGAAAAACACCTGACCTACATGTTTGTATATGCCTATATATAATTTGTTTTTTAATATTTTAATATTGTAAGTGAAATTCAGTGGATGTAATGTTACATTACTAGAAAACGTATTTTAGTTAATTTATATTTAAAATATTTTAATGTTGTTGTTAAATGTAATAATGTATCTGCAATATTAGCCCTATGTTGTAACATCTTAATTAGTATGAGCAATGTCGAAATGTACCGTAGTTCATAGACAGCTCAACATGAAGCATTTCAGATTCTCTTTCTTCTGTTGTGTGACATCTTGCTGTGACACTGGTTTTTGGTTTTTATACAATGAGCAATGGATTGCGTTACATGCATTACTTTTAAAACCTTGATCTGTTCAGTGTATATTCTATTTAATATTTTACTTCGTCAACATATTAGGGAAAACCTAAAATAGTTTGAAGAATCAAATTACATTTAAGTAAGACAATATACTTTTTTGTTTATTTAATTCATTCATACACATCCATGGTTATATTACAGTTAAACACGTTATTCCTACGTTCCATGGTGCTACCACAGAACTAGGATCATACGCATGCGCTGTACACAGGATGTGACCAAACATATGGATGTGTCGTCATCAATTTACCCGCGTTTGTTGAAGAACACACAACACGAACACTTGGCGGGATTCAACAGGGTAATAAACAGACTTTATTAAATCGGTAATGTATCATACATGAACACGGTACTGGATATGTTGTTTCGGTGAAATCACACAACAGTCAAAAACTATTGGGCTAATGCTGTCTTTTATATTGTCTCAAATTGCTACCCAGCACTAGTCTATCTTCGTTAGCAAAAATAGTATACCTCTCTTAGCTGTGTTTGTGAGCAGAGACGTGACGTTTTATGTTTTGCGACTGGAATACCGGTACCGTACGGCAAATGCAGACATGCCATTATAAATGAATGCTAGCAGAGCTATTGAAGTTAAATATGAACATCTAGGTATCGATTATAGTCTAACTAAAATACCTCCTGTACGGTAATGGTTACTATATGTCATATTCCATGTATTATTCATTAGATACCCCACAAAGGATGCTATTTTTAAAATGTTAAACTTAAACCCGTATACCATGTTATCATCAGTGATAACCTTGTAGCCTAACCATAATTTGTCTCACCATCAGTCACTATGCAGTTTACTGGCAGGAGGAGGAAATTGATTGACAACCTTCAGACAGAAGTTTATGGACATTGTCTGCAGTTCTATGGGCAGTCTCCACTTGAAAACATCTCACTTGCTGAGTTTGAGACCTTTGCAGTAGAAAGATTGAAATGTAAGGCCAGTGTTAACTTTTCTGGCATTCACAATATATTTTATTGCAATTTGAGCAATAGCATATGTATGTACGATAATGCTTGCATAATGCTATATTTTCTATATTTATAACATAGTAAACAAGCATAAACACATGTTCTCTTCCTAGCAATCATTCTTTGTGTAGTAACAGTGTTTTCTGTACATGTAACCACTGTTACTGTAAGTTTATAGGTAAGAGTTATATGGCAATAGTTTTATGGTCACATGGTTATAACTTATGTGTTGACCTTTTTCTTGTAAGCTATGCTCACAATAATGAAATTATGTAAACTTTATTCTTTCATATTAAACATTTATCAATATAGAAAGTAAGTAGTTATGCAGTTTTAGTCAATTAATGCATTATTGTCATTGCAGTGTTGAAAACAGTTGAAAATCTGGGAGTGAGTTATTTGAAAACATCTGAACAGTACAGTAAGAAACTGCACTCGGAATTGTCAAATCTAAACTTTCCCTACAAAACGGAGGCTGTGAGTATCAAATGGGTTTTCTTACAAATTTCTACAATTTCAATATATCTAATTTTCTCCCCCAATAAAATTGGTCAAAATGGTTGGTCCATAGAATTGTGTAAAGTTTCACAATATAAGCAACTTGTAAATTACCTTATTGTAATGTATATGTTTTTAAACTATTATTACGTCAGATACTGCCACTAGAAAATATAGGGTTTTACACATATCTAAATTTGACACATTCTCAATACCCACGACAAGGATGACAGGAAACCTCTGGGTGGGCCGAGTGAATATGAGAAAAGAAGAAAGGATCACATATCCCACTTCATTCTTAGACTTGCCTACTGCCAAACGTAAGTGGATATAATACTAGCAGAATGCATCTCAAATCTGAGTTCATTAAACATCTAAAAACAATAAGTGATGGAAGTTTTGCAAAACAAAGAAATGTAAATGATTATTCATTAATTTGTTCATTTGTATTGTACACATTCAGGGAAGATCTTAGGCGTTGGTTTATACAGCAGGAAGTGGACCTCTTCCGCTATCGCTTCAGTGACCTTCATCCAAAATTCAAAACAGAATTTCTCCACCGAAATAATCTGCAATATGATACAGTGAGTCTTTATTGTGTGGTCATTGTGTTAACAAGTAAACCTGTAGAGCAGGGCAATTCAACTCCGGTCTTGGAGTGCCGCCCCGCTGTATAGATATCCCATTCATGCATGCATATTTCCCCAGGTGGCGCTGTTGTATCACAGTAGAATCACAGTACCTCATGTTGCTGTATTTGACATGGGATGGTGATAAATACTCTATACATATACATCAAATAATGTTACTGAAGCTGTTTAAAAAGAGAGAGATCATCAGAATCCTGTAGAGTTAAAGTGTGCTCATCATCCCTGTGTTCACATGGCTTTCCGCCACACACTGCATACCTGTGTTACGAATAGTGACAACAACTAGGCATCCTGTATGTGTTGTTACCATACAGTAGTTGTTGTTGTTGTTGACCTCCTAGCTTGTTGGTCAAAATCTGTGAGACAAGCTAGATGGTAACAACATGGTAACTCACCGAGAGGAACAGAAAAAAAAGCAATGGTAATTCAAACTTTTATTCGCTTTTAACTCCACTTTTTCTTGCAGCCTTTCACTCTTTATTTGTGTAATTAATCTTTCAGATAAGTGTCGAAGAGAAATTGATTTTATCAGATAAACTTGTCAACTCCAGCTACAATGTTAGCGGAATCACTGTTGAGGACCATGATTTCTACAAAGTAAGTTAATTGTCTCTCACTACATTAAGAGTTGATACTTGTGCTTTAGTTCTGAATTGCTTTTATTCCTCTTTTGTAAGCCCGCTACCCTTGTCTTATTTATTGTATTATAACATTGGTATTCTTATTACTACATTGTGCCTGATCTATAATACAGGTACCATTTCAAGATGCCTTGGATCTGGTACGAACAAGAAAGGTGTACCTCAAAGCAGGCTATGTCTACATCCCTCAACAGGAAATTGTCACCATTGTCCTCAATGATTTCCGCACAAGGCTTTCTAAAGCTCTCGCAGTAAGTGGCCACGTCTAGACAACCATTTGACAGCTTTGGAGTTGAATGACCCATGTCCTACTTTAACATTAGGTTATTGTCATGCAGTACCGGTATATGCTTAAAAACACTGTATTCTTTCCCTGTACGTTCCATCTTATGAGAGCACATGGTTTTGAACATACAGTAGTGCTGTTGTTTTCATATGGTCTCAAATATGTCATCTTTTTTTTAAGTGTTTATACAGTATGCCAACAAATGTTGAATACAAGCTTAATGAGGCAAGATAATATCAATGGCAAGACAATTGATCTCTTTACATCGTATTATCCTAATAACAGGCAAGAACAGTGAAATTACTTCCGTAATGCATTACATACTTATTTTCTGTTACATAGCTTCAATCTGCTCTGCTGAATAACTAGTGAAGTCAACAGACATTGGTCTGTATTTTAATTAAAGCTGGGACTATTGATTACTTTCTAATTAATACATCCAAACAACTTTGTAACATTGCAATTACAGCGTTATTTAAGCGTAATTGAAACGTTATCCAGAGGTGAATTACCCACAATGAAAATGCTCTAATTGAGATGATGATTTGTTTGTTGTAGGTTTTTAATGTTTAAGCAAATATTGCTTATTATCATTAACAATGTTGCTGTCAAAAACATTTTATTATAAAATAATGTTACCTGTTAATGTATAGTTTTGTTTTAGATTATGTATATAATTTCCCCTAAAAAAATGCATTGACCATTTTGTACCTAAGATGGTCACAATTTAATGTTACCGCCATCAATGTTGACTCCTGCCTACACAGTCTGAAAAGCTTTAGTGCCAGTTCTGCACTTCTGCAGTTTTCCCTTAGTCATCATTATTCTGTTTGCAGTGACATTTTGCTCTTATGCTAATAAAGGTACTGTTGTTTTTAGCTAATCACCATTTTAAAAGTATAAGCATCAACAGTTTTGTCTAGAAGATCGAAAAATATGTGTTTATAAAAAACACACTGATCCAATGTAGCTGTCTAGATCATACTTTCCCACTGTAAAAATTGGCCAGAAAGTTTGTCCAGTGCCCTCTATAATGTGTGCATCACATGATCGTACTTTCTATAGTAATAACTTCTGGGCATCACACATTTGCATTGGCATATGATGAACCCATGTCCCCCATTCTATTCCAAATTGTTACAAGTGGTAGAAAGGTCTGTCAAAATCATTATTTCCCTGTTTTGTGGCAATTATCTTAAGCAATACCTGCTGGAATAGAATAATGATACATAAGCAGCCTTTTCCTATGAGTGTGCTATTGTGAATGCTATGCATTACCGTAATGGCTTCACCTTACTTTGGTCAGCAAGGGGACATCGCTGAAAATGTGTTATTATGAGAACATGAGATCGAAAGTCACTTTTCTCTACATTTGTAAGCCTGGCTATTGTTATTCACCCCCTCCCCCATTCCCCCTCCAAGTTAACAGCTCGCTCTCTGCCAGTGGTGCAGTCTGATGAACGCCTTCAACCTCTGCTTACCCACCTCAGGTAATTGTCACTACTAGTAACATTGACTTCCATTTAATATATGGTCATTTCATTACACAATAGTTGGTTTGATAACACCCCGGTTAACTCAAAGCAAACCAGCAATGATGCCCAAGTCCATGCCAAGTCTTTTTTTAGGTCATCATGGTAAACATGAATGGCCCTCACAGATACTGCACATGTATTTGCTGTATGCTGAGCATGTTACCTGTAGTATAACATTGTAAGATCTCGACAAGTGACTCTCCACCTCATAAAACTTGGTCTAACTGATGTACTCTATGACAATTAATTATCTTATATCTGCATACATAATTAAAATTTAACAGTTCTCTTAATTTAAATACCAGCAGTGTTTAAATTGTTAACAATACTTTGAGGATTGGATGATACATTGGTAATGTATGTTGGCCTAATGACATCCTGCTGTCAATATTCTAACAGAATGTTGTTTGCTCATGATTGCTGGTGGTGTATGAACTTCTCAGTTATTTTACAAATGCACTAATTGTAAATTGGCTTTGGATTAAATGTATAATACAATAATGTACAATAGTAAGACCACCAGTGTTGCATTACCAGAAACACTGTGTACTTTGTGTTTGCTGTGAGATTGTACAGAGCCTGACACTGAACAGACTAGACTCAATACAAAACATGTTTACATTTATTTCCCCCCACTTGCTGTCATCACTGGTGGAAGTCCTTTTTTCTTTATTATTGCGTAAACTACCCAGATAATACTTCGGCAATAACTTTTTTTTGTCGCCATCTTTAATGCAGCTGCCTCTGGCATACAGGCCTGCTGCTGTTTCAACCATTTAGATGTCCCCCTTGAGGTGCTTGGTGCTTTGCAGTTTAAAGTTACTAACAAAACAAATTAGCTGTTCACTATTGTGGAAGTGTACTGAATCCGTGTTGATGTTTTACAAAAACGCCTGAGCGCCATAGATTTCATGCAGAACGATACATTGGCCTTTACTCCTGCTCTGGAACTATATGAAAACACTACTGTCATGTTCTCCTATCGAACACCTCGTTATCTTTATATATGGACATTCATGTGCTGAGAAAATGTCAGAAAGACATCTTGCAGTGTAGCAATTATTCAGTCATCTAACATTTTTTGTTTTGATGTGTTTCCCCCCCTTTCTAGTCATGCCTATGTAGGACAGGACTACAGCATTCAGAAGAGCGTTGGAAAAATCTCCTTGGAACAAATTGATCCGGTGAGATTTACTGGCATTTAAATCATAAAATCTCAAGGTAAAAACTAAAAACAAGTTGTTGACTAAGACATTCCCTGTCATCAGTTACATCATGCAAATGCAATATTAGCACTGTACTGTTTGCTGTAACAGTGTAACACACATACACCAGATCTCAAAGTATATGATCTAAACTTGGGATTTTCCCCCAAATTGTGAACACTATTAAAGCTAAAGTATGCAGTATACAGTATATATTATTTTATAGTATAATAAAAACACAGCAATGTACGACAATGAGTCATTTATGTTGTTGCGCTACCAGAAACTGTCCACATCTCCAGTGTGTTTGCTGTGATACTCTACAGAACCTGACATTGTGGTGTGACTAGACTCCAGTCAGTCAGCTGGAACCACAATAGAACAACCGCTCACAAATCAGCGAGTCACGGGAATGACCTAAAACGGCAGTTTCAGATGAACCGAGCAGCTCTTTCAAAATATCTGGGATTCCCATGTCCTAGACGGATCCAGTAATAAAAGCAACCTGCATCTTTCTCCAGCTTTCAGGAAAATCCTTCCCTCTGTGCATGAGGCAGCTACACCAGTCCTTGAGGGAGAGCCACCACCTTCGCCACGGAGGTCGCATGCAATACGGCCTCTTCCTTAAAGGCATTGGCCTAACTCTGGACCAGGCCCTGCAGTTCTGGAGGGCAGAGTTCATCAAGGGCAAGGTTGATGCAGACAAGGTAAATATGGCCGCAGCAATGGTCCTGTCCTGTTAGGATGTTGTTTTTCCTGGATGATCGCCAAACATTTAAATGCATTTTGTACCAAAGCCAGAAGTTGGGCACCTACACTCTGTCTGTTCATAATACATCACAAACATATTTAAGGATACAATTAGACATCCAAACTTCTGTAAAATGAGGTTGAATATGTTTTACATTCTTGCTTGTTACGTCGCCTTACACTTTCAGTTTTATTCCAAAATTATGAAGCAGCTTATGGTTGTCTTTGAAGTGTTGAGCAAAATGCCCCCCCGCCCCCCGAGTTAAAAAAAAAGAATGTGTACAAGATCTGTTGTCATCTCAATTAAAGTGAAAATTCCTTTCAAATATCCCATGGTGTTGAGAGACACTTGTCGTTGGGGAAGGAGTAACGTCTTGTTAAAAGCCAGCATTCTAAAAGCATTGCCTCTCGTTGGCTACTCTCTACACCTCCTCATACAGTAAGCTCGCTCTACCCCCTCTCTCTACAGCCATGGATGTGTTTCCATCACGAACGCTGGACCTGAAATGTGTAGAGTTTCTGGACTGCTGGAACGCAATCGAGAGTGTACCTTTAGTTAGTTGGCTTTGTGCAAAAAGCCTCTTTTGCTGCTAAGCAGCTTATCTGTCCAACTTCCTGTAATCTTTTGTCCTAAAGTGCCAGTGTGCCCCCCTGGGTAAGACCTTTATTATAAGTATACGGTGGTCATGCAACGACACTCTCAGAAGTGTCTAATTTCTAGGATGGCTGGGTTCCCTCTGGCTAACGTCCCAGGTGCGACCAAGATGGACAGCGCGCACAAAAAGCCCCCTCCCCCCCGTCCTCGTTCATGCGAACGCAGCAGTCGGATGGCGCTGACCAGTTCGCGGCTCACACAGTGATGTATGGCTCGTGTCAGCGACTGCACTCTGTGGCAGGCTGCACAAAGCCTGCTCATTAGTATGCGACGGGCACCAAGCAAAAGATGGGAAGCAGCGATGCTGAAAGGGGGGCCTAGAGAAAGAGCCATGTAATATTAGGCTAGAGGGGCAGAGAGAATTGATGAAATCAACTTGATCTATCCGTTTTCTTTTCTTCTTCTTCCAGTGGAAGCTAGCCTGTTCATTTAGAAACGTTGTCTACAGTACACAGTTTAGTATTGCCGTGGGGTTAGTCTGCTTTCAAACTGCTTGTTTTCCTGATGTTTCAGATCAGGTTAATTAATTCTACCCCGAACTGGCAGTGTTTTGTTATTTCCAGAGATGCTCAGGGATTTGTTATTATGTCGGGTTTACTCTAGATTTGATTTTTTTTTTTTTTTTTACCATCAGAATCAACACACACACATTTTTTTTTTATACTCACTATGAAAGTAATTAACAACCTTCTATCAATGTTTTATCACTACGATTGTAAGTAGCACTTTTGGCTATGCTGGAAAAACGTCATGTTGTGTCTAATTTGAGGAATAGAAATGATGGCACCTAATTTGCCTTATGGCTGTTGTAAACGTGATGTTTTCAGAAGTGAGAGAAGAGAGGTTTGTACTGTAGTTAGAGTTGGCTCATGCGCATGAACCTTGTTAATGTTTCAGTGGCTGAGGGGGATTAGAGAACCACTGTCTTACATTTTTCTGTCAGGAACCCATGTATTTTACTCTGAAACAGAATTGCAACACCAATAGTCAGTTTAGCTGAGTTTATTCAACACAAGTTGAATCCGGGTGAAAACCATTAGACTTACCCATAGAACAATTTTTGATCATACCCATAACCTGTTTTTATTTGCTGTTTGCTAGTAGTCAGCGCAAATACCTTATTATTCCAATATACTTGTATACAATTGGGGGAAGTGGGCAGGATGGCCTGAGCAAGAGATCAAACCCGTCTGCTACTGAATAGTTAATAGTTAGTTAAATAGCGATTATATTCACTCTTAGATGATTGGGATAAAAGCATCTGAAGAAAATTCCTAAAGAAAAGAGGCTTGTACAGCAGGTAGTTAGCCCCGTTCTCATTCAACTCGCTTGTAGAGCCTACCTGTTGTCTCTGACCACATTTAAATTCCTATGCGCTGTGTACTTAACAATGTGCTGTGCATCATTTATGTATTTATAGTACCCTATGTAGAACACACTGCAGAGGTCTTGCATTTCTAACCAAACAAACCTGGCGGATTGCCACAATCACAGCAGGAGTGTCCTTCTCGTCCTTAGATCAAGATTTAATAAAATGTTAATCAAATGTGATGCCCAAAAAAGACATTTGGGGGTGGGATAAATTGGCTTAACGCTTCTGTTTTCTTGAGTGTGCATAGTTGGATTTCTCCATTATCTATACTGCCATTGTTTGCATTCTCAGACTAATTAACATTAAACTACAGTATATCCTTTGAATAATTCCATTATTCATGAGTTTCAAACACATCCAGCAGAGAACGAAGATGGCACTAGTTTAACGAAGCACAGTCTAAAGCGCATGTGCATTTATGGGTGCCCAAATCCACTTTTGCTAGTTATGGCATGAGGTGCATGGTTCAGAAAGGTTTTACTTACTCTCGTAATTGGTCTGTTTTGGGTGTAACATGTAATCCAATCAATGTGTCATCTCCCATTGCCATTTAAATGCTAGGTGTGCATGCACATTGGTGTGTTGCTATTA
>JAODUH010031658.1:0-22478 GCA_027564835.1 Typhlichthys subterraneus
TATTAATATATATAATATATTATTTATTTAATTAATTTCATTATTTTTAAATGCATGTGTGTTCTGCTGACCTGTTTTGGGTAGCCCTCCCAGCACTCCCGGTGGTCCCAGAACCACGGAGTCTGAAAGGATGAAATCATTTCATTAAGCGTTAGTAATTATTCTGCGTCGTGAAAGCATCTCCTGTGAGCATAACATAATAAAGTAGTGTTAAGTGAACATGAATACAGCCTTAATGAGTGAGGAGGTGACAGAACCCAAAAGCGGCGGAACACTCACATGAATCATAGAAGCAAGTCCCGCTGTAAACGCTATAAGGTAGAAGAAGAAGCGCCAACTGCACATTGGAAAGCAAACATTGTATGCATTTACATATATGCGTCTCTGATGTGCGAGTGCAGACGTGAGACGTGTTCCAGACTCACCAGGCCTCACAGAACTTCTTAGTGTTGCACGGGCGGTCCTGATTCCGTCTGTGTCTGAACCAGGTCTGGACCTTCCTCTCAGACAGTGAACACTGCTTCACCAAGACCACCATTTCCCCCTGGGAACACACACAGAGGGCAGACAGTTAGGGACCCATTCATATTTGCACAATACAGTACTGTATGTGTACACATATACATATGATCGTGGAAAGAATTAAGAGACCACTGCACATTTAAAACAATATAGAACAATAAATATACTGTCAATGTCAAAATTATACCATAACAGATTCTACAAATAAAAATGTACAAATAGTAAAATCAGAGAAATGTCTGCCGTGGCCTTCCATGGCTATGTACTGTATAATACATCAGCTGCATTTCACACATCCTTTTATTAAGGATAACGCTGGGCAGTGTAAGCTCTGCCATTCAAGATGGACTCCTTCAGTGATAAATGTGATTCATTGAACCATTTGTCCTGTGTTGGTGGCTGTGTAATGGGACTACTTTCTCTCTCCCTCCTGTTACCTTACGCAGGATGTTTCATAGTTGTGTCGCGGCACAACCCTGGGGAGTTTCATTTCAAGCGAGGGTTGCAGAACTAACATTAGTAAACAAGTAGTACAGTAGCTTGCTAGAGCCTACTGGTAACAGAGCCTCTCCTTAAGCCTCATGGAAATAACGGATTTGCAAATAAGTCAGGACATACACCATATTCATTCAGTGGTATCTGTTGTTTTTACATTTGACTGGAACACCAGTAGAGCCCTTCATGCCAACACTGTTCTGCTTCTGAATACTGGATGGAGCATTGCCTTAACTAATCTGTATAGCAATCTGCTACTACAACTTTGCTGTCAAGATGCTTGATTCGATTGGCTGTTCCAAAATACATCTATTGCAACCAAGTGTTACTACAGTGGTATGCAGTACATACTGCATAGTTCCACCATGGGATTATAATATGTAGTCATGTTCCATCCATTCACTTTGAATGCTAGACGACTTGGTGGGTTTTGGGGTGAGGGGTGGTGGGTTGTGATGCCCTAAGATCCTTCAGCCTGCAGACTGTTACTGTAATTAAGATATTGTGTAGAGTGGTCGAGCCTGATTGCTGCATGTTTCAACGAGTTACACGTAAAGGTTCTCTAGACGAGATTTAAAACATGAATATACTGTCGCAGACAGCAAATAACTACTTTCTATGTAAAGATATGGAGTAACTGTTCATTGTTTACGTAGACGTGATGGACAAGTGCATTAGTGCATGTGATGTGCGTGTGATTGGCCCACAGAGCATTTGTTTTAAATTGATGCTGGTGTGCTTAGTGTGATATATAGTCATATAAAACCACTTTAAGACTTTAAAAGACCTTTATAAGACCATTATGAATGAAATGTATGCTCTATTAAATTCTGACTGGGCTGTGAGTTTACATGAGTGATTTTGTGATCAATACATATTTTCCCAAAATACCTTAAAAAGCCATATTAAAGTTAACAAAGTTAACCAATCCATTGTATGGAATTTTAAGGCCTTCAATTCATATTAATGTATTTACTTTTTAATAACCTGCATTAACCCTGATTTAAGGCCTGACTGATCACACATCTTCCTGGGGACTTTCCTCTCAACTGATTTGACTTCAAATCATACCTGACAGATCATAATATTAATAATAATAATAATAATAATCTTTATTTATATAGCACTTATACAGAATTGTAATTCTGTGCTTTACAGTGAGGGAATACATGTACAGTTGTGCTTCCAATTAACAAATACAGAAGTACAGAGAAACAACATTAATTAAAATGGTTAAATGAATCTGATAAAAAAATAAATAAGAGGTGCATAAAGGAATACAATAAAGATATATAACATGATACTGAAATGACATACATTAATAAAAATGGTTACAAGAATCAGATGAAAGGAATTTAAGAGAAGTTAAAACCTTATCCTTTTGGTTGCTATGACAGAGCGTCATCCCCATGCGTATGTTACAGATTTACAAGACCTGTAAACAGCCAGAGTCCTGTTGTTTAGTTTTTTACGTCTACATTGCTGTCCCAAAAGTTGAACTGTTTTCAACTGAAAGCTCCACAAAGCTAAAAAAAACACACTTAGTGCTGGCAGGGCTGGACTATAGGGTTTGTATTGAAAATAGGCACTCTCTCTCTACTCTAAAAAAGTGTTTGGTGGACACAGGCCCTTATGAGGAAGGAAGGCACGTCTGCCAGCTAAACAAAGATCAGATTTGTTTTGTCATGCTTTGCAGCACATTGGTCAGAGGATTAAAACATAAATGTAACTGTTAATACATTTGTTACACCCTGATTGTTCACCTGTTGTAGAGTCTCCACCTCACACCAGGTGTTTCCAGTTTCCCTATTACCCTCTGTGTATTTCACCCTTGGTCTCTGTTCTGCCAGATCGTTTGTCTTGTACTCTCGTTCCAGCGTTTGCTTCCCTGTGTTTCCTGTCCTAGTCTACTCCCGGTATCCATTCATCTGCCTGCCTTGGATTACGAGCCTGCCCGCCCCTTGGTACTTCCGCCTTCTGCTTCTCGGTGACAACTCTGCCTGTTTTGGACTACGAGTCTGTCTGCCATTTATGCACAATAAACTTTTGTTGAACGATATTGCCCTGACTCCGTGTCCGCACTTGGGTCCCTGTATTTGCCATTGTGACAACATTGGCGATCCAACCTGCATCTTTTTTATTTTACCCAGAACCAAACCCCCAAAAACACATTAAGACAAAATACCACCTTTGCAGGTCATACGTCAAGTAAGCTACTTGTAGGTACCCGACCAGATACAGGACTCTACTGTATATATGCTACCGTATATGCTTAATGCTATATGCTATATGCTATAGCAAAAGGAAAAGCTTGTCTAAGGTGGTTCACTAATATCTGGAGCTCCTAATCTGCATTTCATTCAAATAGGTTAAGGTAAAGGCGTGTTTGTGGTCAGAGACATTCACGGTGTGTATGTATGTGTGTAGATGGCATACACAAGCATATAAACACAAACCTGTGAGGGCTGTCGGCTGTTTTGTTTGTAAAAGGTCTCTAGTTTAGGGACAGACGGGACTCTGATCCGGACCCGGTCCTTCACACCTAACTGTCTACTTAATGGGACGGCTATAAACCTGGGAGAACAGAGAAGTAGATGATATAAGAGGACACATAGTTGAATCTTTGATAGAAAAGACAAAGACTGCTAGGCAGGATAGGCCAATTATGATGGGTTGTGTGTGTTGTGTATGGGGGGGGTTGGCCGTCAACCTGAAGTGGTCAGAGAGGGAGACATTAAAAATGAAAAATGTTAGCTCTCACATGCAGCTAGTGTACACAAGCACTCTGGTTAAATGAACCACACAAACACAGACTTGAGTAAGAAATGTCAACACACCACTACACCAGTCCTAACTGACTAACCTCTTGAGAGGTATGCTACTATATATTGTAGCCCACAAACCTAATGTTATTAGTTGTACCATAAAATAGTACCAGCATGGTATTACAGTAAACAAAACATTGATGCTAACCAGGAAAACACCTCGTTCAACAATGGGACACTGTGAAATGAGGAAAAACATGCAGAAAAACAAGTGACATGTGACATGAACGGTTCTGCACAATTAAGCCAATACAATGTGTCATGTTTGTATACCTTGAGTCATTGAGAAAATGCTTCTCTTTGCTGTAAATATATTAGTATCCTATATGTAGCCTAACCTTCCTAATCTGAAGGTAATTCCTGAGTAACAGAAGGCAAACTGTATCCATATAGGCCTAGTGTGCTAACATGTCTTACCAACAGATCTTTATAACGTCATCATGTGTCACTTCCTGTGTGCTGCAAACTTTCAGTCTGGTCATACCTGAAAAATTTGCTTCCCAATGTAAATGTATCACTTGATGGAAAAATATAGTACTAGTACTGATCTTATAAGCCTTTGAATGTGTTACTGCCTTGCTTCATTAAGTTCTCCTGCAGACATTGGCTGTGAATATACCCTTCGATTCACGGAACTGATGCCCTAAAACTACATTAAAGGTACACTCTTTGATTGTTTCTGAATGATGAGGAGGAGGGGTAGAGAAGGGTGCAAGGCTAGCAGTGGGAGCGGGGCTGAGAAGAGAGGAGTGAGAGCCAGTCAGCACTGAGGTGAGAGAGGTGTGCACTATTTTCAGATGGTTTATTTCAACCACAAGGGCCAGATACAAATACAGGCATGTCTCTTGCTAATCTCATGGTTGACATGGTCAAAACAGAACCGCACCTCTCAAAGATGAACCTGAGGGCAATGAAGCCTAGAGCCAGAGGCAGGGTGAGGAGCAGGTCTCTGGGTAGAGGATAGTGACCCTGCTGCATCTCAATGTCTCTCCAGCTGATGCCTGGGGGAAGCCAGTATTCCTCCTGCCAAATCCACTCATTTAAAATGCTCTCCATTCTGAAGGCAAGGAGAGGGGAAGTCACCATTAAACATTGTTCCATTTTCCTAATCTGGGAAATAAAATATTAATGTAATTTCATTATTTATGACAAGAAGCAGCTGGGACCCGTGGATTAGAAATTAAGACACATACAGAAGGCTGGGCTATGTTGTGTGGTCACACTTATAAATGCTCAGAATATGCTCCATCGTACTATACAGTGGTGACAACATAGTAACATAATATTCCACATTTAGGCCATTGTTGTCAGATTCCCATTATTTTAAATGCCTCACTAAATTCAATGTAGTCATTCCTGGAGAGAAAACACAAACTGCGTTTGCTACAGTAGGCACTAGCTACAGTAGGCTTCACTCTTTGGTCTACCATGTCCAAAACGTGTTTTGAAAATGCTACGAATTTACAAGACACACGCTGTGTTCAAAGAAGCTGCTTCAAATATATTGCATTTCCTACATAGTACCGGTGTTGACGGCCAGTGACCTGGATTTTCAAACCAAAATAACCCCGTTCCCTTCCCCCAAAAAACAATGATGTGGGAAATATGCAGCACAGCATCCTCGGGTAAGAGGAACGGTTGAGACGAATATAATAGGATTAATTATACAATTACGTAAAATAGGCATAATAATAGCCTAATATACTACGGTACCGGTCCTCGTTAACCTAATGGAATCGCCAATGTCTGAAATTTCGTTATTGACAGATCTAGCCTGCGACAATCAGTCGACATTATATGAACATATTAATTCACATTTACAGTATAAATACATAAATCCAGAAACACGGACCTAGGTAAAATAGAAATAAACATGCACACTGCTTTACCTCACCTTCCTGGGCTCTTGTGGTGGGTAGCAGAGCGTGTTAAAGGGTTAGAGGTAGAGGAAGAGGACAGCGTTTGACGCAACCTGCTCCTGATGGGGGCGGGGAGAAATGGCAGCTCCATCAAAACGGAAAAAGATGCTGTCGTCATCATAAAATGTGCTTTTGTGCCACTCGGCATAATGCCAGCACATAGTGTAGCATATTCTCTATTCCCATTAAGAGTTTTTGTATGGGAAAGTCAGAATAATCGTGCATTACAACATTATTCACCTCTATGCATATGGGATAAAGGAATAATGATGGCAGCAGCATGTCTGTACTTGCAGTAACCACTTCAGGCATGCCCATATGCCCAAACAACTCATGCTATTTTGACAGATAATAAAGTGGGTCTAAAACACTGTAAATATAAATAGGTAACATTGCATTTACATGACAGATTCAGAAGACAGTGATTTTCTACTGTAGGCATTGACACTAAGTTGATCAAGGGGAAAATAAGTGTCAGGCAACTGGTTCCAGTGTTCCCACGTTCCTTATAGCCTACTGGGGAGAACAGGGGAAGATTAGTCACTTTTTACATTTGATGATTATACTGCAAAATAAAAGTGTACTTCAAATAATAATAATAATAATAATAATAATAACTATGTAAAACTCAGGTGTTGTGCACCTATGGGAATTAAAACAAGTTATCTAATTATTCTGGTTTTGGAACAATGACCAATCAAACAAGTTTGTCCAAAGGCACATCTTACTCCAAGGTAGGGGTAAAATGAACATGAGGATGGAGTAAATAGTGCCACCATTGAAATTACACAAAATGAAATAATTTTGAGATAATATTGAACTGAACTTGAAGGCAAAAACCATTAACTTAACTTAACTTTTCAGTTGATTCTACTGATCTTTGTGTGTTACATACATAAAGAGTGTAGGCTATGTGTAATTGTGATGTGTAGTGGTATACTATTATGTAAGCTACAGCATGTTTGTGAATGGCTTAAACTTAATAATTAGATATTACATCAACACTATAATGTATAAAATTAACATGAACTTGTTACATTGACACACAGTGTGTGTTTGAGGCCTACTGTATGTGTATATGTACATTTATATAAAATATAGCAAAATCATATTTAAATACACAGGTTACTCTGTTACTATACAGCCTATTATCCTTTGGGGTAAATTAAGCCACTGACTCAATGTACCCACATTACTGGCACATTTACCCCATAACTTCTATTTTGACTAAATTGTTTCACACATTGTTTCAACAATTGTGCAAAGTTTATTACATTGTATTGTAGCTCACAAAAATAGCATCTTATATTGTCTAAAACATAACTATTTTATTAAGGTGCAGAACTGATAACATTTGTAAAATTATTAATTCACTTAGCATGACAGAAGTCATTTATTTTGCTTTGGTTTGCATACAACTCTCTCCATGTGGTTTATTGTTACCTAGATATAGTGGGTGGCTCATCGAGCCCACTGGCTCGACTTCACTCTACCTATAGACAATGTTGGGTATAAGATGTCAGATCGGTGAGGCTCCGATCATTGAAAACCACTCTTAACATACCCTACACCACAGGTTAATCGATTGGTAGAGCCATCAACAAATCGGGCTTATGCTGACCGGTGTCAAATCGGGCATGGAATCGGGCTAATCATCTTGTAGGGTGTTCCCAGCATAAGCAGTCCCCTGGGACCACATGCGATCACTTTACTTAAAAAGGATCGGTTCACCAAGATAACTTCAGAGCCTCATTCACATGACAACATTCCACCTGGAGGCTGCATAATGCTCAAACCACACGGCTAAAGCTAGTAAAGCAGATTATGATAGACTCAACAGTATTATTGTCTGCCAAATATGTATTGGGCATGGAAGGAGGATTATTATACAGTGGAAATAGGGGAGGGCCAAGCAGGACTGGAGTAGTGGCTTATGTGTGGACACAGATGTATTATCCAGTCAGATATTAACATATTGTAACATAATATGTCAGGGCCAATGTTGGAATGATTGCATTCCCACAAACTGAAATACATGGCACTGGTGAATTGTTTGTATGTAAACTCTGCTGTCATCTGGCTTCAGAAATTAAATTAAAACTCTAGGTTTGTCGTCAGGGTAACAGATGATGCAGCTGGCAGGCTGGTTCACTATGTGGGATAGTGGTCCACGTAGTGGTCTTTGTGTATTTACGACATGCACATACAGACATGCTTGTTTATGTCTCCATAAACATCAATAACATCAGGGTCAGTAACACCGTCATTGTTTATCACTTGATATTAAATGACTGTGCCACAGTCAAAGAGCTGTCTAAATCATGGCACGGCATGGCATTGCAAGTATTCTTATAAAGGGTAGGTCCCAATGTATCTGACTAGGCTTGTCACCCACACATTTACTGTTGAACAGATACAGATTCATCACAGATGAACAAATACATCAAGGAGCTGTGACCAGGCAATATGTCATATCGTTATACCAGACCATGCACAATGGCTATAAAACAATGCTATATTCCAGGTATTACTCATGTATAAATCAGTACAATTAAAGGAATATGTGTAAATATGCTTTCCATTCTATGTAAGCCTATATTTTATTTTGTTTATATAGACATATTTCTTATTTATTCTCCTCTCCTCTCCTCTCCTCTCCTCTCCTCTCCTCTCCTCTCATCTGTCCCACATGGCTCTACAATCACAGCATACTTAAAGATCAAAGCATTTCAGCATTGTCTCCACTTCACATGAACACTGACAGATTGTTCCAACCTTGCTTATGACCTACAGCCTCAAGGAGACCCCAGCATTCACTGCATTCAACACAAGTCCTGAATGGGAACTGCAGCCACATACACTAATATCTAGCAGGATCATCCAGACCATTTGGGGAGCAGGGAACCATGGCGACCTCTCACTGGGTACCCCACATTCTGGGCCAACAACAATACCACCAGTGAGCTGGGGAATGCACACAGGAAGCCAGCATTTCACTGCAGTAGTGGTGGCGGCTAAGAGTTCAGCTGTACTCTACATAGAGCTAAGGAGGCCGTTACAAAACACATTATTAGGATTATTATTAGGATTATCAAGCACATAAGAGCCGCCAGCCTACACACACTACCACACAAGGCACAGCTCACTTTGAAACACACATTGTACAACATTACACATAGTCAAATGTACAGTATTTGTCATTGCCATTCATTGTTGGGCACTAGATATCTCAACCCACCACCAACTCAATGTGTCTTACAGTGTCGCTCATCCATTCTTTTCTTCAGGTACCCCATGGTTTGGTCCCAAACGCATAAATGCTTAATATAAAAGTGTAATTGCTTAACTATTGTTAATACAATTAAATAAAGTCTATTTTAAGACATAATGTACAACTCCATTTATATACACACACACACACATATATTTATATATATATATATATATAGAGAGAGAGAGAGCACATTGTCTTCATTTGTGCACTCTCTTTTCTCTATGAATTGGTAATGAATTGGTCCCCCTTTAAAACTCTCACATCCTATTTCATTCTCCCTAACTTGCAAGCCCCTCTCTCTATCCCTTTACCCCTCTCCCCCTGTCCTCTTGCTCTCTTGCAGTCACCCAGTGATGTTTTTCATCCTGTTTGTTTTGGCATCATTCCTTCCTCAGACCCCTGGCCTGGATTGAAGCCAGTTCGCTAACCGAGTATAAAAACAAAGCTCTAAAGATAACACTGCAGGCCGGCTCGTCTTGCCACATGCATCTCTGCTCTTAGACAGAACTGCAATCCAGAGGTATTTATTAAATACGCAGCTCAAGGGCAAAATGGAAGTCTTGGAAGATTTGACCTCATTCCTCTGTAGGACAAAAATGTAATGCCGGTGTGTTACAGTAGAGGGTGCCAGACATTGCAGCCTCATCAGCTTTTTGACGTTCTGGAGCATGGTGATTCTAACCTGCAGTTTAGCATGTACAGTTTGTATTTTCAAGCAGACACAATCTGTCTGTAAAATAAAGAATGAGCATACTGCAAGATTTTATTTACACACAAATTACACAAAGACAAAATATTAATTAATCAATGCAAACCCTACCAAAATCAATAATATGTTATATTATTGATAAAAAAGAAATCATGTTTGTTTGTTGCTCTTTCCCATGTTTGTTTGACAGTGTGTCTTTGTATGTTTGCGCGTGTGTGTGCGTGTTTTAGTGTGTGTGTGTGTGTGTGTGTGTGTGTGTGTGTGCGTGTGTGTGTGCGTGTGTGTGTGTGTGTGTGTGCATGTTTGTGTGCTCATGTTTATCTCTAAGTGTGTTCTTGTGTGCTTGATGAGACAAACATTTTCTTCAGAGGTAAGCATCCGTAAACTTCAAGTGCGGACGTCTAATTGTCATGTATAATGTCAATGGTGAAATTGCAGAGCTGGGTAGCTACAAAGCCTCTCTCACAAACCTGTTTACAGACTTGATTACCAGACAAACATGAAGTGAAATTGTGTCTTCAGTCCTGTCAGGCCAGGGGGTCAGTTTCTCCTGTTAGCTTCACTCTGGAAGTAGTTAAGAATCCAGGGTCATTGGCTTTACCTCACAGAGAACCAATCAAAACAGAGAATTGGCGTAATGGTCTGCCATAATGACACTATTCAGAGAATATTTTTCTTATAAACAGAAAAGTTGTAAGAGGCTCGGTCACAACAAATAAACACTGAATACTATCTAATTGTATTTAAATCTTTATGGAAGCTATGTTTCATTTGCAGGTGCTCCCCTCCAGACCAGGGCAAATAAAAACAAAGTGTAATGTTGAAGCAATCAATGGATTAGTAAAGAAATTGCTAACAATGGAAACAATCCTCAGGCCACAAATAAATACTGGACGTCATTTCTCTTATGGAAAAGCTGGCCCAAAAAAAAAAAAACGGTACAAAGCACAGCACAAACAGGGAATTAAGATAACTATGGTTTACTAAACAGGCACAATAATATTTTAGTGGCAGCGTTTTATATAAATAATTGTGTTATAATTTCTGGATAAACCATATACGTAATATTTGTTTCTATTTGAGTGATGGATATTTGTTATTATGGGTTCAGTATATTACTGCCTAAATACTCACTTGTAAATGGTTCTCAACCCATCAGCGTTGTCCTTGAAAGAGAAACCAGGTGAAGCCTAGCAGTAAAAGCATATACTAGTACTAACAATACATATAATGACCCACAACTATGCCCAACTGCTGTTCAGATATTTGCTAGGGTCAAAGTTTACAGGAACTATAGGACTGTTGTATTTCATGTATTTCTATTTGGCACCTTTCACCGTAATTTCCTTTAGAAAGTATTTGAAGTATTTTAAGTGTTTGAAAACCTAATACGATCTATGAAATCAAGTTATGAAAAAGTTTGTAAGGCCAGAAGTAGACAATGACGATGAATGATGAGTCTAACGGACACATTTAGGATTTCTCTTAACAGAAAACACTATATAGATGCAGGTAAGCGCTGGTGTATCATTTAATATGTATCTAAAGAACAAAACCAGTCAATCCACACACATTTTCATCATATTAGACAGCAGTATGCCAGATGGATGCAAATGGGGTGAGATCACAGCACAGTAATCTTCCAGAGGACTAGGGGAAAGGGGAATACTGTTTAAATTATTTACAAATATATTATTTTGACTGACGAGAAGACAAATTATTTTAAATTCAGGGAACTAAGACTTCATATTTTATAAGATTGATTTCTTGGCGCGGCAACAAAGTCTTCTGAAAGTTTCAAGTAAGTCTCATCCTTACAAGTCACATTTTATGGAGTACATAGTGTTTTAGCAAGTTCTTTCATTAATGGACTAAATAGGATGGATGATGATGTTTTGATGATATGTGTTTGTTTGTAAGACAAAATGTCATTGTAGAAAAACAAAATATTTATTCAGTTGTGTGGCATTGGCTTTAATTATAAACCTTCCATGTGTACTTTTCTGTCAGTTTCTAAGCCTTATATGATTCCTCCATTTTCTCAGCGACCCACAGCGATGTCCCTCTGCTGCACATGTTGCGACATGCACAGCTGGTCCTTATCACCTCCGCGCTTCACATTTACAGTCTGGTGACATCACCGCATTACTCACTGCGGAGCATCTTTCATTGTCATGTCAGTAATCATTATCATTATCAAACATTAAGACTATTCCGAGTGCATCATTTGGCTCGCTGCATCTGTGGCCGTGAGAACAAACACTGGGCATGGTGGAGTGGATGAGCTGGGGTGGACGCGTGTGGGTCTTGGGGATGTCGGGGGGGTCTAAGATGTCTGTTTTAGAGGCTAATGGAACAGTGTTGTGACCTTCCGCCACCTGGCTCTACTCTTAAGTGTTATTCCGTAGACCCGAGGATCACTGCAAAGAGATATGATGATTCACGGCTTTGATTGGAAAAACAAATAGAATGCTGTACCCAAGGTGCAGGTGCATGATCAAATCACTACATTTGTATTCATTGCTATTTTAATACCAATTGTAAGTATCATGTCATCGTCATCATCATCATCATCATCATCATCACCTTTCACAACACCATTATTATTATTATTATTATTATTATTATTATATGCATCAATTAGTTCACAGATGTATGTGCTAACCCTTTGCGCTCCAGGCGGTTTAGATTAGATAGGTGACTGGAGGCAAATGCATACACCACACCCTTAACATGGTCTCACGTACAACAAACAAAGCAGTATAGATAATGGCCTGGTGGGCTCTATTAAAGCTTGATAGCTGTACCACAATGAGTGGGATAGTCTACTTACTGTGGCAGTCTTATCTGGCATCATTAGTGACAGCTAGGAATGCGTGAGAATTACTGTAGTACCTCCCTATTTCCATTGTTTTCCTAAATGCCCATGATACGCAGATGTTAGCCACAGGCTCTGGCTGCTAGTTATGGTCTCACATGCTCACGTGTGGTATCTTTTTGATCTCCAATGCAGAGATTACACTGCACCTTAAAGAGAAAATCAGAAATCCTATTTTGTTTAGCTTTCATTTTGTGTCCTGCAATGGGTTTCAATAAATGAACAGCATTCTTCTAGGATAATGTCATGTTATCATGGCTAACTTAGGTATACATTTTACAACATTAAATTCAATTCCCAGAAATAATTGCTAGAAGCCTAAATATCACTTAATACTATAAAGTGATGATATTAGAATCTAAGAGAAAATCTTTTTTTTTTTAAATTTGGATAGAAAGGTGATTTGTGGTAGAGAAATCAGTGGCTGAGGTACCAAGGTGGAGGTCTCTTGCAGAAGATGTGTAGATACTTTGCTGTCCTGACCACTGCATGGAAGCTCATTCCAGCATTGCGGCACCAGGACAGAGAATAGAGTCCAGACTGGGCTGAGCAACTCGTAGCGACGGTGGTGTGGTAGGTCCAAGTACTAAGAAATTGTTTGCAGGTATAGGGCTCGGCAGTTCAGGTGTTGTGTTGATACGTGAAGGTGTTGAGATAAACCGTGATGCCTACAGAGAAGGCCCATGCTGCCCCATTGCATGCAGAGTCAAGTAAGGAGTATTTTACTTTTAGGACTTATTTGTATTCCTTCAGCCTATGTCTAATTAAAGCAGCTATAGCTTCTGTGTCTACTTCTGTTGTTTGACAGTAACCTATAGCCCCTCCCTCTCACCCTCTCCTCCACAATTGATGACCAACCAGTATAAGGAATTATACTTGTTGGTCATCAATGGTTCTCATCTCGTCCTCAGGCTCTCCCTCTCTCCATGGCTCCTCGCTCCTCCTGAGTTTGAGGAACTTGACGACTCCCAGAAAGGAATTTGCCCTATATCCACAGTTCCCTGTTTGGCTGTAAATCACATGACCAGTAGGTTTGGAATGGCCATAATGAAGATGGACGGGGAGGGTAGACTTCTGACAGTAGGAGTCACATTCTTTGCACTAGTCCTCAGATCAGGGAAGTCACGCTCACAGAGTCACAGAGGTGTATAACACGTAGAAAGACATACACAGATGCTAAGCTTGCTCGGGCATATGAAGGAAAACTGAGTGTGCATATACGCCGTATCATCACACTCGGTTCTTTCTCACTACATTAACAAGTCTGGCCGGGGTGCCAGTAAGGGATCACATGTCTGCTTAACCGCACAGACTCACAGTGAGGTCCACTCTGCACGTGGAGGCCTGGTTTGATATAGTATCAGTTATACAGTGCAGAGCGCTCATCTAAGACACCAGTTGTATGGACATGGGTGAGGCTCTCAAACTATGCAGAACATAATCAAGCCGTCAGCCGTCAACCGGTACCAGATGGTGGAGACCGTGTTCATTACGCCTCACACACTTCCTTCTGAGGGCCACACACCTCCACAATCACATCTCAGCAACTTCACTGGAACATTAATTGAAGCAACATTATTCTAAGCCCCTATTCAACCTATTAACAACCGTGGCTCTGCGACAGTTCAAAATAGTTGCAAATAAAGCCTATTTTGAAATACATTTAACATAAAAACCACTAGAACATTCTATTACATCCTTCTTCATGGGTTCACAGAGTTTGTCAATGACTCAACAGGCATGTGGAAGTCCAAATATTGACTCTTGGGTGCATTACGTCTTTCCGCTAAGCTGCTCAGCTGGCATGGCAAACAACTGGAGCAGCAGTGCCCTTCCTCGTGAACCCTGCCTGCTCCATCACCTTCTGTCTCCTCTGTCCTTCTCTGTCCGGGGGGTACCAGACTCTTCAAAGATCCCCAGTGTGGTAGATCCAGGTTGCTGACAGCCAGCCTCCACAGCCAAGGCTGAGAAGATCACACACACACACACACACGTTGGATGTTTGGTGCGAGTGACCTCTGTAGTGTTATAGTGTGGGTGTTGGATCTAACTCTCTTGAATGTGTGCAATGAGCTGCTCAAATCAATTCTGACCAAATGACTTGAGTCAGCAAATAACCGTGGTGGTTAGACAGAGATGGAAAGGTGCCTCAACCATAACTGTTATAGCGAAGAAAAGAGTACTGTACTGTAGATGTCTGGAAACAGATTGCAAATAGGAACATGAGAACAGACTGCCTCTGGGTCTATGGTGGCTGTCAGTGGATGGAAACCTTGCATTTCTTGATGTTGCTACATGTATGTGTATGTGACAGTGAAAGCAACTTTACCTTTACTTGATCTGACCTGAACTATGGACTAGATAAAAGTGTCAAAATGTGTTTGTACATGTGTGGATGTGCGTGTTCGTGTGCGTGCATGTGTGTTTGTGTGTGTGAGTGTGTGTGTGTGTGCGTGCACGTGCGTGCGTGCGTGCGTGTGCATGCGTGTTTGTGTGTGTGTGAGTGTGTGTGTGAGGTGGAGGAGGTTTCATCATGTAGCAAACACAGCTGGCCACCTGATTTTTTAAACTTAAACTGACCCTTAGAAAACAACTATAAGTGACACAACTACATACTGTGACTGTGTGTGCGTGTGTGTGTGTGTTTGTGAGGCGCACGTGTGGTGTGTGTGTGTGTGTGTGTGTGTGTGTTTGTGAGGCGCACGTGTGCGTGTGTGTGTGAGTGCGTGTGTGCGTGTGTGTGTGTGTGTGTGTGTTGCGTTTTCTCATTTTCAAAAGCACTTTATGCATACAAAAAAACAGGTTGCATGTGTGCATGTGTGTACACATGTGGTTGAGGTTTGCATGTGCTCGTGCACAGAAGTGCACAATGTGAAAAATGGCTGACTGCATCTTCTGCCGTGTCACTAAGGATTCCATACCAGATGCTCCGCCCCCTTTGGTTTGTGTAAACCTCCTGGGTGGTCCATTGATACGCAGCTTTAATAGGCCACAGAGCATATGCATGTCTTACTGCAATGGAGGCCTGACCCTAAACAAATCTACTGCAGTCACAGGGATCAGAGAATGTGGAAATTGTTTGTGTTTACAGGGGATGTGAATTGCATTTCCTATATAATCAGATCAGAGCAGCCTTCTTTGAATTGCTTTTAGTATTACTGTACCTCTAAATATGCTATTTGTTGTTTTAATACATTTTCTTTTGTAGCTCATTCTCTTCCATTTACTTCTTTCTATTGCCAACACAAAAATGAAACATGCACAGATGATATGACTCCCTGTGTCTCCCTGGAGGTGTTGAAGACAACATGAAGATGGTAGGAGCGATGGATGATGGTAAAGAGATGTTCATAGCATATGTCCATATCTTTACTGATCCCAGAGCAGAATGGGCAGTGGGCTATAGCGCTCCCATTTTCCCAATACACCTGCGTTATTAGAGTTTCATACTCATAAAAAGGCTTTGTGGCTTTTCCACCCCACACACAACACAATGCAGGATATTGCACCCATGTTCATACACGTACATGCATGCACGTACAAGCAGAGGAAGGCCAAATTTGAATTGTTATTGTGGTTGTTAAAATAGAGGTTTGGCAGGACATTCAGGTACTGTAATTTGGCCTGATTAAAATCATTAGAGTGTCTCTAGTGCATTGTAATAATAATAAAAACAAGGATGTGATCCAAGATGCTTAAAAGCAAACCACAAAATGTTCAATCCTTTGGCTTTGATGACGGACTCTCCTGCAGCTATCTTCACCTGCTGTGCAGACGGAAAGCTAACATTTCAACCGTTATGCATAACCATTTATAGTTAAGCTAAGACTGAAATGTATTTACAATGGGAAAGATTCAGCATCCAGATGGAGGACAGTGGTAAATGATCTCAACCCCTCTCAGAATGCAGGTTTCCTCCCATGTCTCAGTAATGTTTCATACAGTTTGATGAAGTTTATTCATGAAAAAGAGAACTATGGACACCAGAAATGTAAAATAGAATAACGTATGTTGGTTTTAGACAGAAATTGAATTCTTTGCTGAAGTTTAATATGATGCATTAGTCTCCATCGCATTCCATAATGTGCTTCTGGCTGGCACATGTGTAAGATCATGTGAGACAGTATGAGGTCAATGACATATCCCAGACACACGCATACTGTACACGCTCGCGTGCACACACACACACACACACACACACACACACACACACACACACTACTTTCTAGCATCTAGCATTCTAATATTTAGCTCAAATCTGAGCCCTTTTTGAACTTTAAAAAATGTTTCTTTAATGCTATTGTATCAAGCCTGCTTACATCTTCCTTAGCTTGGCTCCTATACCTGATGTACCAAACAATTGTCCCTAATATTTGCTGTGAGATAAAGTTCAGTTTAGAAAATCACTACTTTACTGGACGAAATGCCCCTTCTCGGAAAAAGAAGATATGCACTCTACAGCCTTTACTGTAAAACATTGTACTAGTGAAACCTAAAGTGCATCGATATATATTTCTGTAGCGGGCATTTCTCTGTGAAAACAACTTTATGGCATATTAAAGCTGATCAAAACATACAGTAAACACCTTTCATTTCAATGCCATTGGATGCTCCATCAGAAGCTCCACACCCAAATTAGAAATGCATTTCCGACGCTGGAATAGTGTTGTGCGATCATTTATGTTTTCACATTTACAGAGCCAGGGCTGTGTTAGAACTCCACATTATTTTCAACATGCACACAGAACAGATGGATTGTGAGGGGAGAGAGAGAGACAGAAAGGGCATGAGCTTACAATCGATGACTCCATCTTCAAGCTAAATATTTCAAGGACAGTTGATATCATGATTTGTTCGGCAGATCTTTCCAAAATGTTAGACACAATTTTGTCTCTTGCTACCTCATGGCCACCCCCCTCTGTGAGTCAAGGAGAGAGACTGAAGGGAATGTTTAGGTTCATTTAATTGTTTAAAAACAATAATCCACCCAGAGCACTGTAGTGAAAGCACTGCACTGTGGGGTCCCAAACACCCTTGAAAGAGAAAATCGTGTTAGAAAGAATATGAATTGGATTAAAAGTTAAAAGTTTCTGCTTGAGGTGTAACACATAAAGGATATGTATTCTGTGACTTACTAACTTCACAATTGTATTTAATAAATCTGTTTGGCCTTTTATCTATATAACATTTTTCACTGTATGTTTGTAACACCTCCTTCGGCCTTTAATTTAACAGTGGAAATAAGAAATGACCTCACTGCTTGCAGACATATAGCTCCCCCAAGACTTGAACAGGAAACAATGAGAACACCCCCACCTCCTATTAAACCCTCCTCCAATTAAAAGCCCTGCAGAAGAGAAGACATTAACACCTGAGACAGCCACATCGAAATTTGGACTGGAAGACCTAAAAAGATGTGAAAAAACAGAGGTCTGGTCTTGAACTGGTCTTGGACATGGAGATAAACAAGACTCATAATGTAAGCAAACACGATAAATACTGTATTCCGGCTTGAACATAGTTGTGCATTTCTAGACTACAAATTCCTGCCGTTATTTAGATTCCTTTGAGACTGAATGTTTTATGTCCCTCTGAAAATAAAATAGACGTCTGATACATCTGAAAGCCATTAACTCCTCAAACTGTAAGCGAGCAGTCTGTGGATTCTTTCCGCTCTCTTGGACTTTCGCTACATTTCTTTCGTTGCCTCATTTTGCTTTTTGAGGAGGGTCCAACCTTTGTCTTTTCACAGTTACATGATCTATGGAATATTGAGCTGAAGTCCAGGAAGTCTTATTGCATACTCCACTGAACCTGAAGTCCTCCAATCATCAGGCGTTTAACACACAACTACTGTATCTCGATTAGTCTCTCTCTCTCTCTCTCTCTCTCGCTCTCTCTCTCTCTCCCACTTCATCATTTTCCCCATCGTATGTTTTAACGGTCATTTATTTGTGGCAAAAAAAAGCATATATAATATATATATATATATATAACAAAACACGTGCATAGGATAGAATGTTGCTGGGAGAACCCTCACATATTCTGTTGAGGCTGCTCTCAATTCTCCTCCTCTTGGGGTCTCACCTTGCGTAAGTGGGCCAATGTGTTTGTGTGCTGTTTTACGAGATGACACATTCTCATCCCCTCCGAACACTGACGTTCTTTGTGCTACACTTTGAAGTCCTGCATTCCTCTCCCAATGCATCACCGGCGCTGCACAGCTGCACGGAGCAGAGCGGAGCGGAGCCGGGCAGTGGGCGCGGCCAGGCTGGAGGTGCTTGAGAGAGGGTGAGGGAGATGGAGGGTTTAGAAACTGGGGATTTGAGAGAAAGACTGCTATAGGCCACATTAGCAGTCGCATGTTAACAGGCTTAGTAGTAGTTTTCAAACCATTTGCGTCATCGCCCCTTAATAAGGTTATTCAATACTGTAGACTAGGCCTACAATAGCCTATCATGAAATACCGAAATAACTATTAATACTATTCATTATTACTGTAATGTTATTTTATGACACAAATAAAAGTAATTAAAATAAATAAATAATAAACAAAATGATAATTTAGACACTAAGGTCATGAGACATTTCAGGGTTGAGTGGTGGAAGAAGGAGCAGACAGACACACACATTGTGTCTGTCTGTCTGTCTGTCTGTCTAATTTAATGTCATGAATGAAAACTCACAATGGCATAGAATTAGGCAATTATGGTTACTGTGTGTGTGTGTGTGTGTGTTTATGCTTGTCTATCTTCCTCCACCCAGGAACAAACCACCAGTGGACCACAGGATTCCTAGCGGGGAACATCCCGTAAGCAGTCACACTGCGCCCTGACCCGTAGACCTCAACCACATACCCCAGGCCTGTGGTGACATATGACACAAGAAAACACCATGCCCCAGCCAACCTTCACAACACACACACACACGCACACGCACACGCACACGCACACGCACACACACACACACACACACACGCACACACACACACACACAAGGGTAAGATCATTACATGTCCTGCACTTAGCTGTGTCCTTCTAATATGTAGTCTTGTCTCATATTGTGTGTCCTGTACACAAAGACATGTACACACACACACACACACACACACACACACGCACACACACACACACACACACACACACACACGGCTGCACTGATATGACCTAAGGCCCAATCTATGTAAAACATACCATGTTAGAATTAAGGCTTCAGGATGAACATGTGTGGGGTGGAAAATATGCACTGTCAGTTATCGCTGTACACAAGCCAGTGAACATTCTGTTTTTTGTCTCTTATTTGAGGGCTGGAAGTTTCAATCAACCATGCTGTAGCCTCATTTGACTTGTCTTGCTTTGGATTAAAGAATAAAAAAGCCTGCAACATAATACCCCTCTCCTCTCGTGCTTTCACTCGATTCCTATCCCTGTGATGGGTGGAATTAGGCAAATGTCTTCTTATTTCGTTAGCTTGTTGTTCAAATGTTCAGAGTAACGTACTTCACATGTTACATTCTGCTGAATGTCAGTAAATGCAACTGCAGAGGCCTGGGACTAAAGCCCTAACAATATTTATGTGACCGAACTACAAAAACTGAGCTACATGATCCAAATATCTAAACAGAGGTAAGGAAATATAGCATTTTAAAGACATATGTACATACTACAATGTACTGTACAATGAGAGAAATTTGATAAGCTTACATACAGTATGTTAGCTTGCATATTTTAACACTTGGGAAACGAATATGACTGGCAGGATGTCAAATTAAAATGAAGTTGAATTTTAGTTAGACCACAGACTGTGTCACGCCGTACCTCAATAACACATGCTATCATTCAGGAAGAAATATTGTTTTGTTTCAGTATTTAATTATATGATTGTGTTTATGTGTTTGAACTTTCATTGCCTTGTATCTCAATTCAAGTATATTCAAGAAAAAATGTGCAGAGTGAAATCTTGTCACATGACTTCCCCAGCATGGCAAATATTTAAAGTATGTTTTTGAACAGTGACCTCTGGCAAATTTTTGAAACTATTGCACAGCGCTGAACCAGTCATTGCTATAACTGTTTTAATTGCCTCATCTAGCTCTACCACCATGTTGAAACACGCTTGACGTAAACGTCATCTTACCCACGCTCATTGGGTTGCCAGCAGGGTGGCTGTGCGAACTCTTATGTGAACAGAGTTTCCAGACTATAAGAATGTGAGCTGAGAACAATAGTCAGGCTACGTGCCTGGTACCTGGTACTTTTTTAGTATCACCTCCGTTAAAGTTCCAAGAGAGCTGAGGTGATACCAAAAGGTGATTGTCACTAGAATCACAACAGCCTTGTTGCGTGACACAATAAATATGCACAAATGAATGGCAACTCACAAAACCACACTGCATAATTTAGTGTGCAGATGTTCCTCTGTTTAGTTGCAGAGGAAAGGATCCAGATAGCTAGACGAGACAATGCGTAACGACAATGTCTACCAAGATGTTTCTGGTCTTGGTCGCACACTGCTACCAGGAATATTCCAACTGTGAATGGAACTGTTTTTATTATTATAATTTTGACTACAGACATTAAAGTGACTACAGATTTGGTTCGAACAATGGTGTCGTTATGACAACCAGCTACACTGAGGAGGTAATATATGAAGTGGAAACACTTTTGGTACATGGTACCGAAAGTGAATAATAAAGTAATTGTGTGATGTGTTGGAACATTGAGCCGAGTAGTCGAGTCAAGCTGGATGGGGTGGAAAGCTATACTATCAAGGGTTTTGCTAGTTTTACTGTAAAAAATAGTTTAATAACCATGAAATATTTCAATGCCAAGAACCATCACAACTATTATGCTAATAATTTCCCACAAGGAAAGAAACCATTCCACTCTAACATACATTTCTCTGTCCAGACCTCCTAATGACCCAGATACAGTACTGGTTTCCCTCTGTGTCAATAGCAACGTATGACTAATGCTGGCAATAGGTCTCTCCCTGCAGAGAGGCTGTCATGTATGTGATCTGGCCCTGTGATGGATCTCCTGGCTGAGCCAAAGAGTCTCAAAGTACCCACAGCATCTTATAGGCCCCTGGTGCTCCTCTCTTGGTCCCTTCCATCAACAATGTGATAGGCTGTAAGAATCTAGCTAATACACAAACATACGCCTCCCTACTGCACTGTATGCAGATGAACATGAACATACTACTTATCTTATCAGAGATGCGATAAGACACTTCAAGTGCATCTGTGTGTATGTTCATTTGCTTGTAAGGATGCAAATTCCTCCAATAAAATGTGTGTGTGTGTGTGTGTGTGTGTGTGTGTGTGGTTCTGAGAAGGGGAGGCTCATTAGGGGACAAGTGATTCCAATCTGGTTTCTGTACAGGCTTGTCATCCTTCATATCGTTCAAGCTGTGAGAAGGACTCCAGCCTCAACTGTGCAACACCAAATACTCTTGTTCATATAGTGGGCCTAACCCATGCAAAACAAATAGCTTGCTTTTATCAACACAGACCCATGTAAGCAGTGCAGGGTTATATCACTGACAGCAGTATCCATGGCCATGGAATAACAATCAATAAGCCAGCAATGCAAAAATAATATTCACATCTTCTACACTCATGTCAAAAATATGTTTGAGTGCAAAGCTTCAATTATGAACTGTACCTACTGAAAATGTGTACATGTACAAGATGAATGTGTTGGCACATGACATGAACACACACAGTAAAAACATGTAATGTAATGTTTTTTGAATGGTTCTCAGCAGGATACCGATGTAGTGCCTACTCCGGGTAGGGAATGAGTCCTTACCCCAAGTGAAGGAGTTCAAGTACCTCAGGGTCTTGTTCGCGAGT
>JAODUH010031669.1:0-22475 GCA_027564835.1 Typhlichthys subterraneus
TCTATTGTTTAGTTGCTGTTTATCTTTTTAAAATATAACTTACCTAACTTATTTTAGTCTTCCATTAACCAAAAAAATCACATACCCATCTTTTACTTTTCAACTTCAAAGATGAAGATACGATACAATACTAATAAAGAAAACTTCTTTGCACACTATATCTATCTATAAACGGAGAGGTTAAAATTGTATATACACATACTCTATATGCGATGCGCTCTACATTATTTTCAAAGCTGGGATAATTGAGCAAAGAATCGTCCATCAGCCGCCCATGTCCAGAGCAATCAGTTAAGATATAGGGCGGATAGCATGGGTCTTGTTTATTTATGATAGTCATCAATGTTTAGGGCATGGCGAAGGTACTGTAGTCAATGCTGAAAAAAAATGCTCATTTTACATTGTTAATAAAAACTTTTGTTATTAAAGCCTGTTTATCTTATTACCACTTGGGGGAAGCAAAGATCAAAGTACTAAGCATTTGGTCAGATTGTATTTTTTATCAGTTGGTCAGTGTCCCTTCAATAGCAATCTCAATTTTCATTTCATATACAGAAATAGTTGATTATCGTTATTTACATAGATTTAGGTTAGCTGGTTAGAGAACCACATTACATAGTATAAGGAACATTAAGGGGAGAGAAGAAAGGGAATTATAAAAGCAATAGGAATGAACGGCATGAAGATTGCATTGTGGAGGTCAGGAGAACAGCTCCCCCAAAGAGGAACCAGCTGATCACCCTGTGTCCTGCGGGACAAAAAGCACTCCTGCTGTATCAGCCAGGCATGGCTGAACCAACACAGAAGTCCACGGGTCCAGGAAAGACACTGTGTCAAATGTAAGGTACACAATGTGTGGGCTGTACATTTGCTGAAAGCATTCAGTGCAAAACACACACACGCACACATACTACATGTTCCCAGCCCTACAGAGATGTGACGATCTAGTATATATACAGTATAAAAGAACCACAAGACACAGTATATATCTATACAGCAGATAAACTGCCTGCTGCAAACAGACTCACAGGGTGTGCACATTAAACACACAGTGAGCAGGCAGTAAGCCAGAGGCAAGAATAGCTTGTCAGCAGGGGTTTGGTTGGCAAGCTGAGCCATGCCAAGTTTGCTGAGCAGACCTTAAACAGACACTTACAGGTTGGTTCTAATTGTGCCTAACCATGATTTGGCTACTCAATCACATTACAGTCAAATTAATCATATCATATCATATCGCATCAAGCAACACTCTATGGCACTATTACGCCGGGATTATAGCCTTCATTGCCCATATTACACACATAGAAAAGATAATAATAAAGCACCAACAGTTCTCTTGTTTGATCCAAATGCTCTATAGTTTATTACAGCGTACAGTATAGTTCATTTCATTTAGCATTACAATTATTATCATTGTAACGAATAGTTCACTTTATATAGTGCATTTTATTAAGCATGTTCTCCTGTGTCACAAGAACGGAGGCTGACAACAGACACGTCCTCCCCTTTACACCGCCGATGTCCTGCGTCACATTCAGTCATTGTCTGGGCTGAAGTCGCATTCTGTCCAACGCGAACACACACATTCGCCCCCGGGGCCATGCAGTCTGCAGAGTCCTTGCACCGACACACACTGTTGTGATCTGAAGCAGAGCGGCGAGAAGGAATCAGGCTTGTGAGCTCACTTTGATTCATTGTGTGGTCCTGTGTTGGGTTGTGTCGCGCTGTGTTATGCTACGATGATTGTGTTGCTTCACCCATGCTCTCCAGCATCAGCTCTTATCCATCACCATGTTTGCTTTAGTGTATTTTTCTCACTTCAAATACAGCTGTCACATACCAAACTTCTCTCTCCGACCTTATAGAGGCAGTGTGTAGTGGAGCGTTGCGAAAAGACAAAGAAGTCAGTCTAGGTCCGTGTGTCCGTGTGTGTGTGTGTGTGTGTGTGTGTGTGTTTGCATGCATGTGTGTGTTCTTTGTCAAATCATGCGGCTCTGATTCAGATTCACACAATTGGGTAAAGAAATTCCTCTTAACCAAGTGAATACAAACATGGAGGCAAATCGCTGATAGTCAATGCAACCTTGGGCAGCGTACCATCACAGGTCTCCCACATGTGACAGCTGCTGCAGTTCCTGGTCGGCCACTGACACGTGCCGCTCCCCGCCAGTTCCAACCTCCTTCCGAGACACTGCAGAGCCCGCAGCTTGCACACGGTCAGCGGCATCGCAGTCTTGCGCCCCCTGTCTGCGCTGGTAGCGCACACCTCCAACGATGACCTGCAAAGCAAGAAGCATCCTCACCTTCAACCACAAATGAATGGAGACATCTCGGAGGTCGCCTAGATAGAATACATACTGGCACTCATTTGGCATCCTGCAAACACATTTAGCCTTGTAGATCTTCTCCCATGGATCACATTGGATACTGGGACTATTAGTTGGCGGCTGAAGGGTACTGGCTGGTGGACAGAACATTAATTTATTTGACCTCAGGTTCATTTAAACATGAATCAGTTTCACTTCACATGTATAAAAATATGTATGCTAAATGTACAGTATACAGAACAGAGACATACCTTCGCTACAAGTAATGCCTTCTATAGCCGGTGAGAAATGCAGACTAGCATCACAGACGACCTTTGTCTCTCCCAGTAGCTGTCTTCCCATTGGGCAGGAGAGAGTGAGCATCTCCCCTATGTGGTACTCAGTCTTCAGTGGTGAGACAATCATGCCCTCCGGAATGTGGTGAAGGCTGCACTTAGTGACTATAGTGAAATGCAGGTACTGTAACACATGTAGTCTCACAGAGCCAGCCTTTTACTTGCGTAAAGTTTGAAACACAGCTTCGGCTAACTGCGTCAAGACCTGTCCATTTGACATGATTGACATGCACAATGACCAACTACATAAATAATTGACCAAATCCATCAGTAAACTTTGGTCAGTGAAGGAAATAATTGGGAAACTAAATGACACGAGTCTGGCTGTTTCCAAGTCTTTTAAAATATGTTAAATAACTAGGCTATAGGTCTACTGATTAAAATAAATGGATAGACTGAAATTAGTAGTGCTGTGCCAGATACGTACTGTACATGCAGAGTCTTGACAGTGATATCAGCTAATGAAAATCTCCTATCCCACTTCCTGATAGTGTTGACATGCTCAAGTATAAGACATTTATCGCAGGCACATGCAGCTACTGTAGATGTCCGACAGAACTTTATTGCTGTCCATCTACTGTAGCAGGTTTTTTGAGTTATTGTGGCTCATTAGATCTATTTTCAGCAGCGGAAGGTTAATAGAGACGTATAGGCTGCAAATATCCTGAGGTCAGCAAACTGAATACTCAAGCTAGTGGGCGATGTCAGGGCGATGTCAATCAAACAGGGTCTGTACAGGTTGGTATCTCCCCCCCAACCCATATCTGTAAAATATTATATCTGTCATTTATAATTGAATGCAGCATAGCACAACCTCACTTTACTGTACCTCTAAAGCTGCTCAGTGACCATCGCTCTGCTCAAGCTTCTCACTGTGCTTATAGTTGAAAAAAGTGAAATTCTTCTTTAATTCCTGATTTGGTGGGCTGTAATTAAACATTTGTCATGTTATTCGCACCCACCTTTACACAGCCCAGGCTGCCCAGACCATGTCAGAGCAGCAGTACACTCTATGATGTGGTTACCAGTCAAGCTGTATTGACCAGTGCAGGAGTACTCAACCATATTGCCCACAATATAAATGTCTTTAGGATTCTGTTGTGGGGGCAAACACAAACATCAGGTTACTTTATCCATGTAATGACCTGTGCAAGTATGAGTCATTGCATTGACGTTTCAAGCTAATCTGTGTGATCTTGTTTTTCCATTGTGATAATCATTTATGTGGATTTCTGGATAACCTCCAAATCAAGAACTATACAGTTGACTACACAGAGAATGCTAGATGCTACTGTACAGATATTTGTATATTACATTTTAAAATTGATTGAAAAACACAATTAAAAACTCTTTGAAGTGCTGATTAACTTTAAATGCCCTTTTGAAACCTTTGAACAAGGATTTATTTTAGATAGTTAAAATGTTACCAGAACAAAGCCATTGATTAGAGCAGGAGGATGTGGACACTTTTCTGTTGCCGGGAGAGACATTTCAAAACATTGGGGCTCCATTGTTCTAAATGAGGATTATAAAATAGCAATGTTCTATGTTCATTTTATACTCTGCGAAAATAATATACCAATGAAACGGTGAAACAGTATACGGTATATCATATATATAATTTAAAGAATATAAACGTTACCTTAAGTATGTTAATTCTTCGTCTTCACAAGCCGAGGTTTCAATGGGCTCTCCGATGCAATGCTGTCCACCATTCTGAGGTGCGGGACTGGAGCATGTGCGTCTTCGTGACCGTCGCCTCCCGGAGCACGAGGCCCAGCTAGACCAGCAGGACCAGCGGCCACGAATGACTCCTATATGAAGGATATACTGTGAAGGATATACTCTAGCAACACAAGCTATGACTCTTTGTAAAACTAAATACAGTACATTGCTAACTCATTGCCATTTACATTTACATTTAAGACACGTTTCAGGGCTGCAGTTCATAGGCCGTACATTAGCTTGCGAGTCCATCACACCTCATTCACTCTAGCCCACATGAGTGTGTGACCCCCATAATAATAATGCAGTACATAAACAACCGTAAACAAATAAGCACAAACAAAATTGATGCATACTGTGCGAATTAAAACTTCTCTATATGTCATTTGGATAGTGCTTACAGTTTAGTAGGCCTACACTATGGTGGTATGGCTGGTATCAAGGTGCTGTTGTTTCATTTATTTATAACTTTTTTTTTGCACCCTACATTGTTTGATTTTTAAGTAGCCTTAATATGAATCATTAGTTAAGTTCAGCCAAAACACTGGAAAGTTAATAAGGAATGCTGCCTTACAAATCCTGACTTAAAATATAAATAATAAAAACTATAATGGTTCATTGAAACAGTTTAGAAAAGTGCAGGTACTTTCATAAAACGATTCTAGTTGTCAAGTTGTCAAGTCAAAATAATGCTAATCAGAAACTACACTTTCTTTAAAGCAGCATTTTAAACGTTACTGAAGTTATTAAGTCAAAACAACGCAAACTGCCCACGCACCTTGCTGGCCTTCTACGTCACTTCCTTGTTCACAGGCCTGTCCCTTAGTGCCAGGCTTGCAGATGCACTCACAGCGATCTGTCCTCATGACAGCCACACCGTTGTTTCTGCAGGGCCGGCAGTGGCAGGAGTGTGTCTCGTCCACATACTGTTCTATGGCCCTACGCAGGAACAACTTCTTCACACCAGCACACTGCACCTCTTTCACCAGCTCTGGCAATGGCCGCAGCTGCCACAGAAGGGTTCATTTAGGGCAAAATTAAATCGCCTGTGGTGAGTGGTGGCATGTTTTCTATTAATTTAATAATGGATGACCACAAAGGCTGTTATAATTTACAGTATTCTGCTTTCCTCGATTGTGTTACGGCGCTCCAAGTACCCTAAATGTCTCTCCTATAGCTCACTCTTTAGGTTTGATGGGGTGAAGTACTGTTAAAATATATAAGCAATGTAGTGGACAGGACGCTTACTACTTGAAATTAAAGCGACATTTTTTATAACACGGGATTCAAATCGTTTATACATTTCTCTCACCTTTTTTTTAATGATCGCTGGGAAGGAGGTGACGGAAGCAGCCCAGTTTGAGTACATCCTCCAACTGTTTTCTGGATCACTGAAGCTCATGAGCTTCAGCGCTGCAATATGTTGGAGGTCACCTCCAGTCACATTTACATTTCTCACATGGCTGCTAGTGCTACTTTCTGTCATAGAAGACAAGCAGCAAAGAGGGATGGGTTACATTTATTGAAAAACGAAGGACATTTATAGAAATTCAAGCTAAAGCCACCACACCTGATCTGTATAGTATTTTATCCCCTTCATCCTCTTTACAGTTCTCAGTCACGATAGGAAAAAAGAGAAACCAACGTTTGATTTTCTCACATTCTTTATAGCTAAATTGTTCCTTAGCTAGGGAAAGAATGAGACAAATTAGTCCTTTAATATACAATAATATAACAGCTTCTTAGATTATACCATTTACACATCTCTGTAAGATTACATAAAATTCTGTATATTAATAGACAATATATATAACCTGGAAGCTACAGCATTACTATTTGCTATAATATTCTTCACTGGAACGCAGTTTATTCAGTTTGTTACATATATTCCAGTGTAGGCCTAACCCTGAAACTGGAGTCAGCTATCCTTAAAACAGATTGTTGATATTTGCAACTCAATCAAAACAAAAATCCCTTCAATGCCATATGGGTGCTCCCTCAGAAGCTCTGCCCACCACATTAAACACACATTGCCAAGGCTAGAATATGTTTTGTGGTGCGTCTGCACCACTTTGCATGCCAATTAACAGAGCCAGGACTGTGTAGAAACACTACATTTTTATAATGATTATTTTTTCAGCACGTGTACACAGAAAGGACAGCTGTGGAGCACTGTGAATAGATTGGTGTAAACGTACAATCGCTGACTCCATCTTTTCATACATATTCACAGTAGCAAGCAACTAAGCAAACATTAATTTAGCTTTGACTAAAAAGACAAAGAGTTGGGTCCACTACCTATCTTTCTGGAAACTGCCTCGCTGATGCTTATTACAGCTTTGAAGGAGCCTCCCATGCTTCCCCCAGACAGGTAATGTGTTCCAAACTTTGATAGGACTTTCCGGTAGGCAGAATAGTCATAAACCGTTGGCAGTTTGGCAAGATCTTTCCAGAATTCTTCCGATATCGGGAGGTACTGCGGAGCATTATTCTGAAACTGACCTACCTCTATGTCGTTATTTAAAACCACCAGCTTACGGTGCTGTTTTATGAAAAATAAACAAAGAATAAAGAAGTTATTACGAATCCCTCTTGAACACTAGTATTGTATAGCTGTATTGTAAATGAGTGACTAAATTAGTTTGAGTAACACACCTGTGTGGCATCATCTCTTTCTTGGTAATCATAGTTGCTAAAACCTTTCGTGGTTCCTGTCACTGTCTCTCTGTTCACAATATCCTTGGCATAATGCCATTTACTGGTGTACTCGTCATCACTGTACTCATTCTGAACTTTGACCTGAAAAAATAAATGATGCTACTGTATAATATTGTCAGATAAATGCTTTGTTGTGTATAAATCTGAACGCACAATAAAACGTATAGACTGACCACAAAGTTGTACATTAGGGTGCTCAGAGGAAGTCTGTAGGGAGTTTGACGGAGAAATCCTGTTCGACACTGACCCCCAAAACTCTTGGTGTTGATCACAGCTCCACTCCATTTCTCTGACACAGCATCAAAACTGCCACATAAGTGTAAGCGGTTCATACTTTCACAGTGTGTGCATGGAAATATGTGTTTGAGGATTTGTACATTTAGATACACATGCAAAAGATGATGTGTGTGTAAGTATGTGCACGTGCATGCATGTTTCCATACCCTAATCCTAACAGTTCAATGTTAGGTGGTGTTGGCTGCCCAGTACATTGATTTTGATGTATTTGCTTTGAGTCACATACAAGTTCATCCTGGTTATCCTCTTCACAGTCCTGATCACCATTACACAATAAAGCCCTGCTAATACACATTCCTGGTTTTCAATCAAGAGAGAGAGAGAGCCAGAGAGAGAGAGAGAGAGAGAGAGAAGGAGGTATATAAATGATTAAAGCAGACTACAAATCAACATTTTTCCCTTATTGATTACCAAGAAAAGAAAACAATTATACACTATAGTGACTAGTTATTATACTGTATATGCATGACCACTAGGTGACCAAGTGGTACAAACACACAGATACATTTTTGGTCTCCTTTTGTAAAGTTATGTCAATTGTGTTGTCTAAATGGACATCAAAGGGCTGTGTTAATTTAATCATCTTTGTAACCTACAGTTAGAAAGACATAATTTTTCATGGGTGTGATTGACTAATGTCTTGAATCCTCCCACTCCTTAGATATCGAGGTTTAATATCTTTTAGTTCTGACCAGATCGACACCGGAACCTGTCTCCACATCCGTCCACCAGGGGGCAGCCTTTTGTGGTCTCACAGGTCCGTGTCTCTGTGCGCACTCCGTCACATGGGTTCCCTCCAAACTGAGCATAGACTACCATGGTACGGCTCCTTGACTGAAACGACAAACAGCACTCAGACCGACACCAAGCTTTACACAACTTTATCAGATTCTATTTCTTATTTTTAGGGTTCAATTAATTTGGTAATTGAATTTAAGGTCAAGAAGGTCTTTTTTTATTATTTTTTTTTTTTTGCCTGGGATATTATTAGAATGTATTATATTATTATAAATAAATATTATTATTTAACATAATAAATATGGTCAAATTTACTTCAAAAGTTTTGAATATAAATGGTCTTAGCATTAGATTTTCAATGTAATTAAATGTAGGCTACTGTAACTCTAACTCTACTCTGAAAATATGCAGCAAAATTTTCTATCAATGGATCTGCATGTTTTATTCATATGGCATTAGTTACTTGTGCCGACTACAATATTGCTGTTTTTTGTTATTATTGTTTTAATTTTAGCCTCTGCTCTTTTGCTTTGAAAGGAGCCAGTGGTACGGGCATCTGGTAAAGATGCCCCCCGGGCACCTCCTTAGGGAGGTGTTCCAGACACGTCCAGCTGGGAGGAGGCCTCCAGGAAGACCCAGGACACTGGCCTGGGAACGCCTCGGGAATCCCCTGTCAGAGCTGGATAATGTGGCTCAGCAAAGGGAAGTTTGGGGTCCCCTGCTGGAGCTGCTGCCCCCACGACCCGATTCCGGATAGGTGACGATGGATGGATGGATGGATGGATTATTTTCTTTGACACCCCCCCCTCTTTTTAAATTAGTATTTCATTTGTGAAAGGTGTTATATTATTACATTTACTACTAAGATCAAATTAATTTGAATTTTTCCGTGAAAGAAAAGCTGATGCACATTGTAATACTGTTACTGATTATTTACTGTATGTCATCACATACAGTAAATAATCAGTAGTTGAGTAAAATATATAAATTATTTTATAAATGATTAATAACATATTAATAACATATTATTGTTTATTATGATACTAACTTGTAATTTGGTACATGGGTCACATGCAGACCACTCCCCATAAAGGCCCCACTGGCAATGTGTTGCCTGGTAACAAAGCCTTCGAAGACCAAATATATGAACAGCATATAAAGTATCCATTATATATTCACTATTATAATGCAGTACACAGTTTATATAAAGTATACAGTATACATTATACAGTATACAGTGAACAGAAACTTTAACCCTAACCATATACTGTATTGGAATAATTATTTCTTTACCTTCTTGGACTGAACACCAAAACTACCAGCCATGGTAGAGCTGCTTGAACAACCTGTATGAAAGGAGAGTATACAGAAAATGTAATGAAAGGAGGCAAACACAAAACTATATGGCATATATCACATGTCAGTACATTTAATTCTCAAATCAAAAGTGTGTATGGAAAAGTGGGTGACTGTAAGAAGAAGGGTTATATGAGAATTGTAGGCTTCCATTAGAGATGGGTGCCAAGGACAAAATTCAGGAGGGCATATGTGCACTTTCAAAACTAAAAACATATTTCATGTAAGAGTGTCCTTTCAAATAGATAATATTATTAGCATAATAAATATGTTAAAACATATTTGGCTCATTGAAAGGTTTGAAAATAGAATTGTCTTTGCATTAGATTAGCAATGCAATTAAATGTAGGCTACTGTAACTCTACTTACTTTCATGGTGAAAAAGAAGCAGCTCGATAGATCTAAACAAGCTTGGACTCTGGCTTGTGACATTATATTTACAAGACTTCAGCCAACAGTGACGGGAATAGGGTGGGGGATCTGAATTGTGCAATTCTTCTACTTCATCTCAACAGTCAAAAGTACAATTTTATATATTTGCAGCAATACAAAAGAACATCAAAATCAGCACAACATTCCCATTTCCACAATAAAATGAAATGTTTTGTTTGTATTGAACTATAAAATATGTTATGTGCAAATCTAAATTAAACTTTCTATTAACGTCACATTTGCTATTAGTGCATAGATTATCTATTAAATGTTCTAATAATATTAGATACTCTAATATGAACTAGCAAATATTCTAATAATGTTAGAACATCTAATATAAACTAGCAAATGTTCTAATACTTTGAAGTTATTTAATATGAACTAGCAAATGTTCTAATAATAGTATATGATCTAATATGAACTATCAAATATTCTAACAATTTTAGATGATCTAATATGAACTAGCAAATGTAATGTTTATATTTTCCACTTGAGGGCAGCAGAGAAACATTTCCATATTGATGTTACTGACTGTAAACTCAAGTCCAGATTCAAAGGCTAAAATGCAACTATCTTAACTGACAATCTAGCTAACCGCAAGCTTATAACACAGACCTGCTTGTTTGCTAAATTGCCAAAAAATCTAATGAATTTAAGTTAATACTGTGCAATTCAATTAATTACAATTAAATTAGGATTATATATGGATTGAGGCTATTAGAGCAGTTACCCCAATTATTAGGCTATTCTATTCTATGAAGTAGTTTGGTTTGATTTAGTTGATTGGTTTTGATAGGTAATCTCTCAAAACACAAAACTACACAATCGCTTGTTGTTGTTTTTTGAGTTGTCATTGGAGGAGGCTTTATTTGTTGTTTAGTTGTTTGAGGTACGCTATGGTTGTTTGAGGTAGTTTGTGGTTGTTTATGTTTGTGTAAATACGGGATGGGTTTGTAGCCTATGGCATTTTCCGTATGCTACATGCAGTGCAAGTAGCATCAATAATGGAGACGCTATTACCAAACCAGGCCATTAAACTGTACGACTACAAATGTACTCAAGCTTTAGTTCACCACTGGGATATAAATTGAAACACATTGTCTCTTTTGCAGGGCGACCTTGCCACCGAGGTCAATATATGGCCACTACAAATGACATTCTAGATTTGCTATCAGTCCTAAAATGATGGTCCTAGATGGCCCTGTTATTACACAGCAGCAGTACGGTCCGAGACCCCAGGCTAGATTGGCACAGACTGACCGGGCACCGTGCCGTGCCCTCCATTAGTGCTGGTCCCGTGGGCATCATGATGTCTAGAATGATCTGAGAAAGCCATCTGCCCAGCATGCAGTCTGCCACGTGATTCTGCTGGCCTGCATAGGAGGCAGAGACATGTTCGAGCGTGCACACTTGAGACAAAGCAGAGCATGTTCAATGCTAATGGAACTTGGTTATAGCGTGGCTCTTGCTCTCTCTCTCTCTCTCTCTCACTCTCGCTCTCTCTCACTCTCTCGCTCCCTTTTTTTCTCAGTCTCTCTCAAACACACACACACACACCCTATTGCTTAGCTGGCAAAGTAATCACTGCATCTCAATTTAGATGCAAAGACCAATTACTGTTTGATTGCTGTGTTCTATAAGTTGTGTTAGTATTATTTAATGCCCGTGCTATGTCCACAAGGCTTTCTGAAACTGAGCATTGGGAAACTGTCTGCTGCTTAATTTACGTAATATAACAATGCTTTGTGATCGGGCCTGCCAAGCACGAATGTATATAATTATATTATAAATGAAAAAACACACCCAAAAACCTGGGAGGTGTATTTGATTGCACTGCTTCACTTGAATTGCACATTGGCATCATTCCCTCTCTGCAATATTGGAATCATTCTTCCCATTCACTGTATCAGTGTTGAGGCTATAATTGATGCATTTGTATCCACCTTACGTACTCTGGTATTCTCTGGCCTTCAGATGATGAACATTAAAAGCCTCCAGTTGGTACAGAATGCTGCTGCCCTAATCCTTAATTGGTTCCCAGTTCATCTCAGAAACTACTTAATGGTGGTCTTGACTAAATATTACCTGCACTGGGCACCGGCAGTATCTTATTTATACATATTTATCTTACTTACTTGTGGCACATGCATTTTATCTGCTCCAAGAAAGGCAGCAAAACGTTTTAATGGTTAAGTTTCTAAAATATGAATATGCAGCCCCCCCCACACACACACACACACACACACACACACACACTCACAACACAAACTCACAACACAAACGCTTTCTCTGATGTGCACTGAAGTCTTACGTGTCTATATGCCTGGTGCCAGAATTACTATGAGATGCAATCTCTAAATACAAAGTTTGCAATACATGTGGGATTGGTGTGGAGACTGGCCTTAAAATTGTTACCCACTCCACAAAATACCCGCTCTAACACAAGCATGTTGCCCCCTCCACAAAATACCCACTCTAACACACGCATGTTGCCCCCTCCACAAAATACCCACTCTAAGACACGCACAGAGAGAGCGAGAGAGAGAGCGAGAGAGAGAGAGAGAGAGAGAGAGAGAGAGAGAGAGAGAGATGTAGGGAGGGAGGGAGATTACTTCTGCCCCAAAACCCACACACATTGTCATCACATGTCAAATGAATTCATGAGAGTGTGGCCATGTCACCGTTGAGCAGGGAGAAGGGATGAATGGATATTTTAGTCAATGATGTGCCTTTTCTTTGAGCGTGATTGTACTGACCTGTCAGCAAAGCATTGCATTCAGCACACGTGAAGGCACACACAATATACAGTCAAAAGAGGTCAGTACAGATGACATAGTACCATCACATGATATCACATATAATATGGATAGTGAACATCCCTTCCCTTATGTTAGTCATCAAAGTGGTGTGTGATTAACATCAAAATCAGAATATGAATGTTCTGTGTTAGAGACAATAGAAGCCTGGATAATGTAGCACATACTGTACTGTACCTGCTGAAGGTGAAACAATGGGCAATCAATACACTGTCTTGTTGCATCACAAATTGAGCCACTATTCAAACGGATTTCTGGCGCTCTCTTTTTGCACGATCATTTCTAAAACAAACAACTCAGTATGGCTGTAGCTAATGCCTGCATTATAGCTGAGAAGTGGCACTGAATGGCAACACACAAACTCGTTAAGGTCAGTCTATTATAGGTGCTCATCACCGTGGTAACAGGATGAATTCATCATGCTCCTTTGAATTAGTCTGTCACACGCATTGACTCTGGACTAACACCAGGGTCTGCTAAGTCTGTTTTAGTTGGCATATTATAAGGGGCATGTGACGATACTCTAGATGGATACACCTGAAGATTCACACCACTGTCCCTGAGCCAACCAGCTTGTGCCAACTGATTTGCAGTGCACAATCCAGTGTTAGAACCAATCAAAGTGAAACAAATAATAGTTAAATAGTGATTTGCTGGTACTAAATAATTAAAGCTTCTCTAATATGAACATACAGTTTTAAAATTCAAAAGGTATATCCATAATTTAGAGAAGCTTTAATGATTATGTGATGATTTAATGATAATTACACAGAATTCCAAAATTGTATTCTGTGTAATTTCAATTAATATGTAATCACGCAAATAACATATAAGTAGCTATCATCCAACAAGCCAGGGCATTATGCTGGAACTAACATATTGTATGTGATAAGTCATGTAGTTGCTATCAGTTGTTCAGTTATATAATACGTGTATTTCACAGTAAAAGTTGATACAAATATCATATATGTCATAGAAGCTTTATTTGATTAGTCAATTTCCACTTAGAATCACATTTATTTGAACACAGCAACAGGAGTCTTTGTCACATCAGATATGGCAGTACAGGAACGGGAAGGCAAGACAGTTTAGACCAGGAATCATTTACAAACCTTATTCAAATATGCAACTTATTCTTTAGAGTGTCAGTGCAATGTTTAGAAAATAGTTTAAGGACTTTGATTTAAAGGGAAATGTATTCTATTATTAACAAAGAATATATCAAAGAACATATTTATTTAAAAATGACTAACATAATTACAAAGTTGCTCAAAGTCATGTTTTTGTCCAATATACAACATGAGGAAGATATGTTTCATGCACAAAACAGCAGGTAAGTAAATATATAAGACCTAAAACGGAAGTAAAATAAAAGTATATTTTGTGAAAGAGTCTTGGCAATAAGTTCAAAAGAATTAAAATTTATTGGCAATAAAGTATGCAATTACAGTATTTACATAGCTTTTTACTCTATAAAACAGATTGCACTAAACACAATACTCTCTTGGAATGTTTATTCAGTCAACCAAGCAGATGAAACTATGATGAATGGCACTTGTACTCACAAAAAAAGACATTCACAAATTCAAATGTTAACCTTCCTATTTGGGTCAACAAACAACAAACGAGACAACAATGTAATACATTCTACATTCTCTGCAGAAGATGTCACACTGATCATAATATGTCTCTGTTGATCATTTGTGTGCAAAATGTAAAGATGTAGGAGTGAAACTATTGGCTGCAGGATTACTTAAATTCACTACAAAATTACAAACACAAATGATGTAAACTGTACTGTACATCGTTGAGTTTTATTTAATGGAAATATGATGATTTAACATGCATGGAGCTCCTAATGGGACAACCATGATACAACTAGCTCTCAACTAGACAGTTTAGATGGAAATCTGATTCCAATTATAGGAATATATACTGTATTTCCTGATTTAAATGAAGAACGTTTTCAATGTGTCAAGCAAAGGTAATGAATCTGGAATTAAAAAAAAGTAATTCTAATTAATAATGATCCCTTTGAAAAAAGTAAAGCTGGAATTATTTTTTAGCTATTACGGAGGTTTTGATCAAAGGAGCAAACACTGGCCTAATTAGTCTTTACACTGACTAATATTTACACCTCTACACAGAAAGGCATTCAGTGGATGAAGGCTTACAATGGGGATGCTTTCAAACCTCATTGTGCAGTTTGATACAGAGACATAATAGTTTACTGTAGTAGAACACTATATTTGCCTATCCATTGCATAACATGCAAAAAGTAGTGTGTCCCTAGCTGTTAAGACTACTCTGCCTAACAGTTATATTGAATATGTAACAGCAGCTAATTTGATTTTTTTGTCCTACTTTACTCATAAGCTTGCACAAGTACAATATGACTGCTTTGTGTAGAGACCAAAGACAAAAATAAAACAAAATACAGTAAGCTAATATATTTTCCCCGCCATATACAGGTGGGAAAGGCTTGTTTATGGAATTATTAATTTGTTAATAAAACACAGCAAAAACGAACGAACTACTCAAGATTACTTCAGAGTAGCGGTGAAAAACCTCGAGAGACATTGAGAGCCAAAATAGATTGTCACTAATTGCATGATTGGAACATTAAATTGGTTTTATTTGGAAAGCATTTTTGTTTAACCACTTTCAGAAATGTCTTGGTGATCCACACATAAGTCAAGCATAACAGTTGGGTGATGGACATATTCTCCCAACAAGACAAACATCTCACAACATACACCAGTCCATACAAAAGTGGTTCACAACATGGACCACTTCAAAAGAGACTGGGACTTATTTTATATCCAATTTCTAGAAACCGTCACTGTCACTAAACTTGTAAGAACTAGAGTATATGCCTACAGTTATTATTAAGTTGATATGCTCCTAAGAACATCCCCTTTGATGGAACAGAGTGCATCTGGTTGCTTGGTGGACAAAGCAATTATATTTACAGTATATGAGCGGTAAAGGAAATCTTTTTTTTATCCAGTTGCCCTTTTGATCCCAACATAGAAAACAAAAAGTATTTTCCTCCAATCCAAACAATCCTCAATCATATGGTTTCGCCCACATCGTCATTTGATATTTCCCTATAGCCCTAAATAATGTTAGAGGATGCAGCCAGCCTCCTTTCCTTAAATGAATACCAAAGAAAGAGTGAGTGCAGGCCCAACCACATGGCTGACAATGGCCGTAACCATGCTCTCTGGTGCCCCCTACAGACTCTCAGGTGGCATCGTCGTCCTCTTCATCCAGGTGGTAGTTCAGCGTGATGACGGCGCTGATGAACTCTCCCAGCTCCACGAAATCTGCCGTTATGATGTTGATGCCGCTCTCCCCGGGCCTCTGAGCCCGGATCCACTGCATCATGCCTGGCAAGGCCCTAAGAGAGACACGCATAGGCCTGATTTGGGTTTAAGTTGGTTGAAGATAGAACAGAAATTACATTTTATTTCTTCAATTATGTTCCGAGTCACTAATTTGTTCATCAAATCAATGCCACGCTGAGCAAAACTTACTCTTTCAGGTGGAGCGAAGGGCAATTAATAAACTGCAAAAATGCCAGGAGCAGCATATACTGTACACAGCTGACAGAAATATAGTATATCAACATAATAGATGTTGTTAGAGCTATGACATGAGAGCGAAGGGGAGTAGAAAGTGAGTCATGGCTGGTTCGGTTGAGAGGGCCCCACTGGTATCAACGTCCTGGCTGACTCAACACGGAATGTCTGCATGCCCACAGCGTTGCGCCATTTACACACAAAACACTCAGCGGACAAATTTGCGTGAACAAAGCCATGGGGGCGTACTGCTAAGTGTGTGTACACTAGCTGCATGGGGAAGATATTCCTGTTCCATAGCAGTACTGCCTGCTGCCTAACAGACCTCCACAAAGGCAGTGTGCGCCGTCGAAAGAATGAAGTGTGTTTTTAACAGAGCCCAAATCAGAATAACAAAATGCTAATTGGCAGCGGCCAGCAAATAAATGATTCATTTCCAGGAAATTGATGGTTCTGCTGCTAAGGCATTTAACCATTCGGAGGCATTAAGAGGGACTGAAAAATAGAACAAGACGATGGTGAAAAAAACAATTACTGGGTAACGTGCGGAGGGAGAGAGAAAGACAATGAGAAGGCTGAGAGCCTCCCCCCAGATATGGCAGCTAAACAGACCGCAATGAGGCCAGTGTAGTAGATACACACGTGGAATAGGAAAACAACAGCCTTCTAAATTCAGATATAAAACGCCACAGCAGCACCACTAATCTGTGTAAAGGGCTTTGTGTTTGTGTGTGTAAGAAAGAGATATATATACAGTATATATATATATATATATATAGAGAGAGAGAGAGGGAGAGGAGAGGCATGCCTCTCCATGTCTTTATGTGTATCTTATATTGGCACTGTTGACTGAAGCAATGCATAGTGTGTGTGTGTGTGTGTGTGCGTGTGTGTGTGTGTGAGCGAGTGAGAGATAGAGAGAGGGAGAGAGAGAGAGGCAGAGAGAGAGATAGACTCCTGTCTTTATTTGTATCTTATAATGGCACCCGTTGAATGAAGCAATGCATAGTGCGTGTGTGTGTGTGTTTGAGAGAACCAGAGAGAAAGAGAGAGAGAGAGAGAGAGAGAGAGACTCCGGTCTATATCTGTATCTTATAATGGCACCCGTTGCCTGAAGCAATGCACATTCACACACCTTTCTGTTATGGTCTCCCTCAGTCCGCTAGCCACGCCCTTCATCACCGTGCTGGCCTTGGGCGTCAGGACAACTTGGGAGACAAAGAACGTGCCCTTCCTCCTGTAGAAGACACGCAACGTTAACAGGGTACTCCCTTTATATCCACCTTATTATTGGTTCATGGCACATCAATAATGGCTCCGGTACTTTGTTTCCGGTCATAGTGATTACATACAACTGTCTATAGCCCATATTAGCAGTGGTACAGTACAATGATTTAACATGTTTTTTAGCGATAAATTATTTAATTTACATTTTCAGTAGTTTGCATTTGTTACAGTAACTAACCAATATGGCAAGTGTTCGGTGGTTACATAAATACATTTTTTTTTTTTTTATCGTGAAAACTTCTTTATATGTGTGCTAAACTGATAGGAAGTGTTGATTAGGCTATCAACCCGGGGGTCAGCTATAACAACAGTTAAGTTTGGTTGTTTCAGAAGGTGTGGATGGCGAAGGAGCTTCAAACTTGTAATAGCACTGAGGTTACAATTACCTACACGGTAACAAAGTAGTCCGTATTTTATTCTGTAATGATTGAGACTACAGGCTACACAGTATATGTATTTTCAAAAGCCAAGGCAAAGCCATATAGACTGTATGGGTAGAGCGCACTCAAAACGTCAAAGGCATACGGCTTGCTTATTGTGTCCTTATTAAGACAACAATAGGAAAATTAAGAAATTACCAATGTATTTTGTTTTTCTGTGAATCATAAATATAGTTAACGTGAGCAGTTGGTTTTGTTCAATGTGTTTTGATCTCACATTAAAATCCTCCCACACTCACAAACACACTGTTGGTATGCCCTCCATTGGGTCCCTGTCATATATTGGCTCTCGTTATTGGCACCTTATTGGCAGAGATAGTTGTTTATGAGTAAATAAAACAGACACTTAAAATAGTTAATTGTCAAACCAGATGTCTGATAAAATTATAATCAGTCCAACGGTTTAAATCCTACTGTAAAAGAAAATCAACACACCATTCTTAGGCTATCCATTTAAGGGGACCCAATTGAGTGTATACCACCAGAAAATGTAACATTTACAGTGCCAGGCAAGTACATTCTGCCCAAATTATTATGTATAGAACACACTGAAACATCAACAAACTACTTTTTGGAATTTTTAACCTGAGCTCACTGTTCCTCTCTGTGTGGTCTGAGCATTGACCGGAAGTGATAAACACAGTGCTGGCTGTCATGGTGGCGCACATACATTAGGTCACACAGGAATAACCTGGAAAGCAATGGTTTCCTTAACATAGCTCTATATGACTTTCTACCACTAGATGTCACAATAAGCACACTAAGCATCTTGGACTAAAACAAATACTATGTGGGCAACACACACATGCACACACACACGCACACACTATACATGCAAGCAAAGCGTCCATGAAAACAAAGTAGAGAGGAGCTGGGATTACAACACACACAGAGGGAGTGTGATTTCATTCTTTGCTCAGGATGCAATAACTCCACTACCGGTATATATTTACATTTAAAAAAATATATTTTTATTATGTTTAATTTATGTTCAACATATCGTATAGAGTGCCTTTTAGTGGGTTTGAGATTGCAAAACTGAAACTGTGTATAAAGTGTATCAAGTAAATAAATAATTACTATTTACGGCAAATGCACTTGATGTTAGAAAAGTGATGTTGATATTATTACTTCAATATAATATCATTATCAGTGTCTTGTCAACATGCCACTTGAACAAAACACAAACATCGCAGCAGCAAACCAACATCATGCTAGTAGAGCGACAGCTCATTACAGTTTCAGGACAGGTGTCACTCATGGGGGTGTCAGACTGTTTGCAGCTTGATGAGACACACCTAGAGGCAGCTCCCAGGGAGCTGACACTCTCAACCAACCAACATGGAACAGCAGTGCCACATGCGTTCCAGTGCAACACTTTTAATGTTGTAAAATAGTTCCTACTGTTTACTTCTATTAATGTGAATTATTTGTTAGGATACATACTGTAAGAATGTACCGTATATGTATCATAGGCTGGTTGTCGGATGTTGGAACGCCTTGCTTTTGCATTCAAATATAAGGTAGGAAGCTGGTGTCCTGGCTCTGCCCGACTATTGCTCTCAGATCAGTTCTCATCAGATTGTAGCCTGGAAACTTTGTTCACATGAAGGGTCGCTCAGCAACTCTGAAGGGTGGACCAATTAGCAACCAGTAGGCCTTGACGGCCTTGACGGAAAGTGCATTGACATTGAAGTTAAAGGCGGAGTCAGGGATGCTTTGATAGATTGTTGATAATTGAACATGAAAAAAATAAAAACACCTCTCTCTACAGTGACATATAGGGTGCTCTCTCAGAAGCTCTGCCACTCCACATTTTACACGCATTGCCAAGGCTAGGATAGTGTTGTGTGGTGATGTCTGCACCACTTTGTTTGCTTTACCTTTTACAAAGCCAGGGCTGTGTAGAAACACCAGATTGCACACAGCACGCCAGCTAGTGGACTGTGAGTAGATATATTCGCTAAATTTGACAATAAGCTACAACTTAACTGCAAAAATTAGCTTACAATCGCTGATTCAACCTTAAAACATTTTTTTTTTCTTTTTTTTATGTAGTTTCAACAATAGTGGTAGTGGAAAAGCTAGATAAGGCAATACAAACTGTTGTATTATATGGTTTGCAAATTGGTTAAATGCATTGTTGCTGACTTCGAGCTCAAATCAAAACAGTACTCCGCGGTCCTCCGCTGTCTCACACGTCGAAATGCATTGTGAAGCAAAGCGCAGTGCTACGGCACTACTCTGCTATGTTATTATTTACGGCGCCAGGGCTGTGTAGAAGTATCAGATACTTTTTTCAACATGCACAGAGAACGGTAAGCTAGTGAAATGCGAAGAGATATTTGTTAAAAAAAGTGTATTAGCTTACATTTAGCTTGTTGAGTATACCTTTAAGGGCTGCTCCAATAGTTAAGTTTAACTGCACCCTAAAATGTGTTTTTTGAGCTGTAAACTAAGTAATATAATTGATCTGTGATGAGACACATCAATGCTGGCGTTAATGTTGACAAATTCCCAATTTTATAAAAATCATAATTTTACGTTATGTTCTGAAAATGGATCTACACGTCATATCCGTAAAAAAATCACCCCAGGATCTGGCTGGTTTTTATCAGTACACCTGGTACGCTCATACGTCATCAAGTATGAGCGTACTTGATGATGTTCTTCACCTCCCCTCCCCTTACTCAGCTTCTTAATGCATTTTTGTATTTGCAAGTTGTAGTGGGTGGAGTCAGGCTCAGAGCTGGGCTGCAGTTACACTTTAATAAACTGAAGGTCTACTCCCATTAGGATACAACTACTGGAAACAACCCCCAATAAGGCGTGGCCAGACCATGTTCATATAAAGTGAATTTTAGGTCTGGTTAGACCAGGTTATAGGTAACTGACTCAAATACTGCAAATTTGTAGTTTTTTATTGCACCTCCCAGAACACAAACATTTGTGCTAATGTTTGAGACACGTCACGTATGTGGCTATAGCGGGGTTGTGCTAATATTTTGAGACACATGTCTCGTATGTGGATATAGCGGGAGGGGTAGAGAACAGTGTGAGCTCAGGAGATCCATAAGGGGGAAGAGTAGAGAGGAGAGGGCTTAGCCCTCAGGTACAGGTGGTCTTGGCGGGTAAGGCACACTTTCAAACAAAAACAATATTTACTGTATGTAATGCTGGTTTCTACCACAAGGGATTAATGTAATGTAATAACATGGTAATATATAGAATAATGGACAAATTCATGAACATTTGTTTGGGTGAGCTTGAGCCACATTGTGCAATGTATCCTTAAGACATACGCACACTTTCCAGGCAACGTACTCCCTGTGGCACAACACAGCATGACACGTTACAGTGATTCAGTTACGGTGTGCCCATGGACGCTGACCTTCGGTCGGTGACAGAAGCCTGGAGAAACTGCACCAGCTTCTCTGGGTCAGTGGTGTTGGCCCAGGGGGACGGCATCATCTGACCTGGCCACAAGAAGGGCACCTCCAGCGCCATCGGGTTGTGATAAAACACCAGGACCTGGAACTCCTTCTCCCAGAGATACTGCAGGGTCACCTGGAGAAAAGACATGGAGGCACAGAAACAGGGAACATAAATACTGTTAGTGTTACTCACCCCAGCTCTGAGCCACACTCCACCCATTACAACTTTGAAAAATGCATCAAGGAGCTGAGTGATGGGAGGGGAGGGGAGGGGCTGAGAGGGGCCCCCATTAACATTAATGTTAACATTTGAAATGAATGACGTATGAGTGATGAAAACCAGCCAGGTCCTGGGGTGATTTTATATATATGACGTGTAGTTCTGTTTTCAGACCATTAAATGCAGATTTTTTATAAAAAATGCATTTTGTCAATATTAACACAGCATTAATGTGTCTCATCACAGATGTATTACTATAATAATTACTTAGTTTACAGCTCAAAAAACACATTTTAGGATGCAGTTACACTTACATCATTTAGCAGATAACCTTTTATAAAGTGCCATATAATATCATTTTAATATTCAGCAGGCAGTAGGCATATTCCATCTTACAGGGAAGTTAACATTAAGGCTTGAACCCATGACCTTGCGTGCGAGTGGGAGTGAAACTTCCTGTGTTAAACCCCTTACCTGTGCCATTTTCAAATGTATTATTATTGTTATTGTTATTATATTATTATTATATGTTTGTGGAAATAATTCAAGGTGTAATAAAAAGACAAAATAAAATATAACATACAGTATGTGTGTGTGCATGTGCCATGTCAGTGTGTTAGATTGATTTCTAGGATCTTAATGGAGATTAAAACATTAAAATGGTTTCCCATGGTTTACAGCTGAGATGTGCTTGTTTAAGCAAACAAATAGAAAACTAGAGCGAAAATGGCGTTCAACAAAACTCAATGTCTTCTATAAAGCGTGG
>JAODUH010031688.1:0-22474 GCA_027564835.1 Typhlichthys subterraneus
GTCTCCATATAAACCCACATGTTGAAATGTAATTGCCTGCCCTACACTGTGTCATCAACACAATTGATTGCAATTGGTTCTGTTTGTAAGAAGAGAGTGAGGCTATTAATTCAACACAGACTTTTATTGGCTAATACAGGAGGTATATGCTATTTGACAGCTCCGGGTCAATTGATGTGCCAATCAAAGTGTGCATTTTGAGCGCATGGCCATGTTTACATGTGTGCTTACTGGAATAGAATATTACTTCTGTTATACTTCTTAATTTAGTGTTTTTAATGGCGTTTTTGAGGAAGAGTATTCTAATACTCGTCCGGAAATACGCTCAAGTATTTGAAACCTGTAAAATGGTATTCGGGCCCTAGTGACAAGCGTTTCTCCCTCGTTTTCCGTCTGTGTGAACGCAGGGTAAAACAACCTTAATTCTGTCTTGGGGCCCATTGACTAGTCACTACCAATTAGGAGGGCATGGCTCTCGTGCACACACAGATGTGTTATAAGCTTTTTATTTGTGACTTTCACAACAATCTGATTTGCGTGGATCCATTTTGATGGTTGTGAACACACGTCTGCTGCCTTGGAGATTTGAGGGGGGGACAGGCTGCTTCCCAGTTAACCCTGGTACGGTTCGATGCAGGTGTGAACTATGAACGCAGCACTCTTGATAGTCCGCAACGACCGTGTTATCTGCACCAAGACATTGGAATGGTGGTGAAGTGTTGACTATTAAACAGGGGCAAGGGTATAAAACATAAATGCATTAATTCATAGCTGAAGTAAATCTATAGCTGCTGTCTAAAGGAACAAAACCCTGATGTGGACATGTTATAAGCCAGCCAGAGCCTGGGTGAATTTGACAGCGCAATAGCTTCCATTTAGCTTGCAATAGCTGACTATACCTTTAACAAGCTTTACAGCTTACAAGCTATATTGACAGGACAGTTCTTCAATTAGGTGGTGGCTCAATGTGGTGGAGGCCTAGGTGTGGCAGCAAAACCACCATTAGTTGTAGAGTTCACATTTGTCAGTGTGTAGGCTTTGTTATTTTTTTTTTAAGTGTGCTTTATTAGCATTTTTAACCTGCTGCTAAATCAGTAAGCATTTATTTCTATGCTTATTTGTAAATAAGAATGAAAAGTATTTCTTAATCTCTACTGGACACAATTTGAATTGAATTTAAATAATCCAATGTCAGTGTTTTCACTTAGGTTAACTGGGCTAAGATAGTTCTGTAATCTTCACTGCTTTATAGTTTGTGTGTGTGTGTGCGCTGTGTATTGTCTGCAAGGCATTTGTGCCCAGATTGGCAGAGACAAACGGCGCATTGTCACATTCTTCTCTTTTAAAATTGTTTCATCTTTTTTTTTTTTTTCTTTGTCTTCTGGACCAGGAAAATAATGCCATCCTTGTCTTGACTTGGGCTACTTATCTCCGTTTTCCGTTTTCCTTTTCAGCCAAGCCTTTTCAATTTCTCACAGCTGCGGGAGCAGGTAAACTAAGCATATTGACATCTCCGTGTGCATTCCAGAGCCTTCAGTGAGCCTAGTTTGGTGTTTTGGAGCAGATACATTTGCGTCGCTGCTCCTCGGCACGTCGGTAGTGGTTTGATGGGGATGCAAGTGTTCCATGCACAAGCAGCAGCCTCCTGTGTTGAATGAATGAATGAATGAATGAATGAATGAATCCCATGCCCATGTGAAAATCTGCAGTTCCTCCAAAGGCCACTTGAGGCTGAGCAGGGCAATTAAACTCTGGTCCTGGAGGGCTGCACCCTGCATGTTTTAGATCTCTCCCTGCTCCAACACACCTGATTCAATGTTGCTAGAAGCCTGATAATGAAGCAGGGGGCAGCCCTCCAGGACCAGAGTTGAATAGCCCTGCTATAGACCACCATGTTTGCATACAAATGTTTTCCAACTTTGCATCTATAAACATGTTTACAGCTAGGGCTGGACAATAATTAAATATCAATATCAATCACAATAAAACAAATGTCAATAACATATGATTTTTAAACCTATTTCCGGTATTTCAATAAGCTATACATTACACAGCATTTGTCACTGAATGACAGGAGCAGCAGTCAGTTGTATTCATGGCGAATAGAAAGAATGGAAATGGAGTGATGGAATTCCACTACAGCCAATGCTAAGTAGTGGGCTGTTTTCACATTCATAACATAAATATAGCCTTCATAAATTACAAATACCAACAGAAAAAAACTAACACAGTTGAGAGTGTTGTTTATTTATTGAACTGAGATTTCAGATTTTTTTTTTTCCAGACGTTTCTCTGTTGTGGGCATTATTGGATGTGTTTCTGAAGTTTATATTGTCCGGAATTATGGAATGATATTGTATCGATCGCAATTAAGAAATATATTGTTATAAAAATGTTTTCCATATCGTCCAACCCTATTTACAGATAACTGTTTTGGTATCTCTTACTAGTTTCTGTCTGTGGGGTGAATTATAGCTCGTCAGTTGAATATATATACTTAAATATTATACTCAATATTATGGATTTCTGGGAGATGTAGGTGCAGTCAGGCACTGCCAAGATGTCGACGACCAGAGCCAGCACACAAGCTTTAAACCCCACTTTGGTGTGGTGATGATATTCCTGCTGAAAGATAAGCTGGTTTGAAATCTGTCCTAATCAGCTGACCTAGTAGGAAATGGCACAGTAACGGCCTGCCCCGCACAACCCATTTAAACCAGCTCTCTCACTCTGCCAACATGACACAGGTTAATTTTCTTAGGTTCTAAATCTGCACACATCTGTTAAACAGATGAAGGGTGTGTATTGCTAGACTGAATATACTTTTATCTGTGACTGCATCAGGTTCGCACATTGCTATCTATACATGTGGGAAAGTTATAGGGACAGCCCTTACAACTTGTCATACTGCTTTACTTCATATCCGACGCAAACCTTTTTAGTTACATTTTGACAAAGTTGTTCCAAACGACTAAGTTGTATTATACAGTAAATAATCTTACATTTCCTGCTGATACATTTGTAGTATCTAAAACGTACAGTATTACAAATTGGATTTGGGCGCCATTATTGGGGGCTATTATATATTTTCTCTTTATGGGCCAGCCCAGATTGGTGGTGTTAGATTTAGATTTAGAAAACTTTATTATTCCCAAAAAGGGCAATTCATTTGCAGCTTACTCCATCCATCCACACATATACAACATCTTGTGACATATGCATTAAATACAGATCAAAAACAAGGTCAGTATCGGACATGGTAAAAGTATTGTAAATAAATAAATAAATACAATTACTACATGATTTCAGAAGAGTGAAGCACAAATATAAGCACAGAAAATTACAAAAACCTTTTTTGAATCATTTAAAGTTATTAAAAATTATTACTGTATGAGTTTAGTAATTTAATAACCGATGGGATAAAGGATTTTGAATATCGGTTATTTCTCCTCAGAAGTGCAAGATTGCGGCGACCTGTAGGACTCAACACAAATGCTGGAGACAGAACATGATTAGGTTGGTCTAAGATGATAACGTTCAGATGTGCGCAGCCAAGTGAGACATATACATCTCAAACACATTGTTATAGCGTGCACAAAAATGCAAGTGATTACTCTATAGTGTCGTATCTAGTGTGTTGACGAGGTTGTGGCGTGTCTCAAGATATGTGCTATGCTTTCACAGGGCAAGGAACTAACTAAGGATGCATGTAAACACATACTTGTCTCTCGGCTGCTTGCTTTGCACAGAGGCTGATGTTTCCATTCATGGTGATAGAGCAAGGCTAGCTTAGCACAGCATGGTGGGCCTGTGTAATAGACTAGGTAACATTTAAACACCCCCGCCCCTCGCTGGAAGGGCATGACTTATCCCTGAGAATCTCTGCCTCCCAGAGAGAGGGTCATGTGGCGGCCTTTTAGGAGTGGAAAAGGGAGGGTCTGTCTCGTGCATCTGTGTGTGTGTGTGTGTGTGTGTGTGTGTGTGTGTGTGTGTGTGTGTGTGTGTGCGTGCAACCCTACCGTTGCACATTGCTGTGTGGTGTTTGATTTCCAGATTGGCAGTACCTGGTCCACATTAAATGCCCTGTCTGGTCAGTGTTGGTTGAAGCGCTCGTGTCCCCTTCACCTCTGATGGGAAGGCAAGTAACTTAACGTTTTTGTGGGTGTGCACGAGGGACTTCTGCTCAGCAGATGTCCCAAATGCACAAAAAAAATAACAAAATAAACCTGGTGAAAAAAGAACACACCGTAAAAAGAGAGTAACATATTACATTAAGGTGTGTTTGTGTGTACAAAGGGAGACAAATGTAATACATTTGATTCTTCCCTGGTAGTTGTATATGTTGTGAGTTCATTAAGTGTGATGATTGTTTTGTGTGTGATTGATATATATTTTTTATTATTATTATTATTATTATTAATTAATTAATGATAATAAAGTTTTTTATATACATTTTTTATTTTATTTTTTATTTTTTAAATGGTAGCTTACCCATTATGTGATAAATGCACATCAGTCCTTTTTAATAATGGGAAGTATTCATCAGATCTAAAGGGGAATATGGGGAATATATTTTTCATTCAAATTGATGCAATTAAACCCGTAGGTTGTGTAATTGAGCACATCAAAGAGTAATGTCTTGAACTGTCTGCTTTGCATTGTGTTCTGTAGCGCTTTAATGAAGGCCACAACCTTGTTCCTGTCTCTTGATAAATGGCACCCCCCCCCCCAATAGCTATTCTGACCAGCACTCAAGAAATTACATTGACCTCCAAAATCACTTTCGAAGAGTCAGTAAATAGAATAGTGATAGTTTATATTGTCCTTTTTTAAAAACAAAAATGGCCACAGGAGTGATTAGGTAAAAGACTTTTGAGTTCTGAACAAATGCAGCGTGAGCGGATGTTTCACAACTTCTAGCTACATACAGCACTTGAGTGCTTTGCTGGATTCTGCTTGCAGCATTGTTGAAACACAAAACTTTTGTGCGTCGTCCCCAAAAGTCTGTCAGATGGCCAGTCCAGCCCTGACAACGCTAGATGGATTCAGAATAAATCTCGTGGTCATATCTGTTGACTGCGATACTGCGCATTCTGGTGGCTAGTAACTTCAATACGGGAAATGCAGTTAGGCAGGTGCCTATTATTGACGGGTGCAGGGAATAAGGAGGACCTACCCACACACAGAGCTCTCCTAATTGCATTTACCGAAGCTCACATCCCACGGACCCATTTAGCTAATTGCATATTTGGGTGTGCCACTTATCCATGAGAGTCGTGGAAGACGTAAGACAATTAGTGGGCTCCACTGAGTTCACACTGCAAGGCTGCACTGGGCTGTTTGCCATGATTCACATTCACAACCCATAGTCCTCTGTGACAAAGGCTTGGGAAGACTGGGTCATCTCAAGTTTCCGTGCAAGTTGTCTTTGCTTTTCCAATTTCACTCTTATTTCAAGAATATATCACTGAAATCCAACACGGTTGCTTAAAGCAACTTAGATTTGAGAGCGTGTAACCCAAGGAACTACATTTGAAAGAGTGTAACCAAGTCTATTTCACAAGTGCCCGACACATTTATTTTTTCTTATCTTTCAAACTGCTAACTCTAACTAAACTGCTAACTGAACAATTATGTATATATGGTGGTTTTGAGCAACCGTGTTGAATTACAGTGACACTGTTCAATGATCAATGGAGTGCATCTTTGCTGATTCTGAGGTATTGAAGTAATCTGGTCGTCCTTGTCTGCCGCACCGCAATAGCCGCAAGGTTATACGGTACAATTATATCCTAGCATGACAGCATGGAGGCCATTTCGGTATCAATGCATCACGTTAATTTAGGAACGCACATTACAGTAGGAATGGGTTCCAGGCCATTTTAGACCACACATTTTAGGGAAGGAGTTGAAAGTAATGTCATATTTGCAATGTTCGTTGATTTTCCTTTGAGTCAGCACATCCCACTCTGTTATAGTCGAGATGCTATACAAAGTCTTATTTATAATTGCCCAAATGATAAGCGATGTAGTCTGTAGTTCAGTGAATCACAAGGGTGCCAATGGTTATAATGTGGATTAGAAAAGGTACTGACTGAATTGATTTTGTCCCCGACCTTGACGTCTGTTGCGGTGACTCGATGGTCAACGGCAATCTATTTTGAGTCACTGTGTTAAAAGCAAGGCTTTCACTATTGTGTAATTGTACAGTAAGTGGCACTGCTGAGATCCACGCTACAGTAAGCACACATTCCATGATTGGTGAATTCACAGTCACAGCAGGTGGCTTACTTAAACCTGCATGGGAAGTGTTTCCCTTGTATATTGCTATCTAAAATCCTCGATCTATCCACCTCTGGCACATGAGATTAATGGAACAGGCTGGAACAATTGTGGTATTTTCTGTGCTCCATATTTGCCAGTGGCAATGTGAGAATTCACCGCTGGAATCACAGGTGGATGAGATACTTTTCAACTAATGTAGGAGGGGAAAAAATGTGATCTAATCCAAGAATAATAATACATTGTCATGTTTCATGTTAACATTGCTTATTTAGACACGTGGGCTAAAATAGTTAAATATCTAATACCTTTTTTCAAGGATATCTTTTGAGTTTGCTTATTTCTTGTATTGTATTAGTATTAGTACTAAAATATGCAATGGTACTATTTCCTAAACTGAGGCAGTTGCTTTTTGCTGAAAGCTATTCCCCTTTAGAACAGCATGCAATCTTTACATTTTTTGTCAGTAATATCTGCTAATATAATATGTCAATATGTAGGATAATAACAGAATTTTCATGTTCCTCAAGATGACATGGTTTATTTACTCACTTTTAGCATAATCTATAAACAGGTTTTTGAAATATCATACTCACTAGAAAGTTCATTTACCAGTGCAGACATAGGATATTGGATGCATATGAAATTCCATTATATTCAGGTGAGAATTAAATTAGAGGTCCTCCATGGACATTTTCTGACATAATCCATTCTAAACAGTAATCTGAACATGACTATAGCATAGGAGCAGTGGAATTTAAACAATGTGACACATTCTGACCTGCAGAAACCCTAAACCTGTCACCTTTATCACCAGTGTCTGTGAATCAATGACGCCTGAGGGCTATCGTCTCGGGTTGTTGCCAGCGCAGAAGCCGATCTGTTTGCTGCAGGGCTGATGAGTAAGCAGACGATCGGATGCAGGACACAGATCAGTTAGCGGTGATTAGCGCCACTTGCCAGTGTTTGCTTTCATCACAATGCAGTCCATCTGATTTGCCCAGAGCCTATAACATTACAATGTTTGGGATTCGCAGGGATTTTACGGAAAAGATTAAGACCCAGGCATCCCTGTTAATTTCACAGCTATTTCTACCAATCACGACATTCTGGGTGGGTGAGGGGGGGATCAATCACCATTTGAATAGTTAATATATCTGTATCCTATCAAATATTGCTGCACGTGAAGCAGCATAGGTTTCAGCACACTGTTGAGGCCTAAAACACAGATAGATGGATAGATGAAGTGTCTTCCAGTGGTGTGGGTGCAGCCGGTGTCATTAACTCTGTCCACAGCAGGTCAGTCCTTGGGGTTGTGCGCTGGCTTATCTTCCCCACTAGCATGTATTGTTAAGATAGGATTTCCAAGTCTAGCCCAGAAGCATTTTGAAGTTGAATGAGAGTTGAATTTAAAATTAATATAAAATGGACACAATTATATGACAATAAAAGATTTATACCCCCCTTCCCTGAGCAAGACACCTACCCCTAACTGCTCGTGGTGGTCAGGTGTCGTCTTGCATGGCTTACACCATGAACGTGTGTGTGAAATGGATTAACAATACTGTACAGCACATTGATTGGCCGGAAGGTTGGACAAGCGCCATTTACCATTTCTACCATATACTAATTCATATTAATATCAATACTGCATTGAGTTTGCCAAATGCATCAATGTGCTTAGGATATATTCTTGCCGAGTGAAATTACATTACAATAAAGTAAATACAAATTGATAGGCTTAAGTTTAGCACAGTCTTTGAAAAGCATCTTGTTTACAAGACCACCTATTTTGCATTCATCCACTTAACAATCTGTAATAGTCTTTCGGCTTCTGAAAGCATAGATGCGAAATTGGAATAAATAATTAGATCTAATTATTTATTGCAATTTCATGTTTTGCCTCGAGTGCATCTTAATTGTCGAGACCATATTTAAAATGTGACACAACGTGGCATTGCAAGTTTGTAAGTATCTTCAAATGCAGTGCGTCCGAATTAAAACTTGTAACATATTTCTACCTCTGTTAACAAAGGTGTTGTCGATATCTATTTCGGTACGTATTAACAAGAATTTAAGTAATTTATTCCTTTTTTCCCCTTTTCAGCTGTGAACATCAGCAGACGTTGTAAACTCCATTTTCCTCTGGAAAAAGGTAAGATGCAGAATAACATGGGCGATATGATTCTTTATTGTTATGAAATGGCCCCTCAATCCTCAAAGTAAGAAAGATGGCTTCATCTTCGCCCCTTCTGATTATTACTCATGAAGTTGGGTGCTGTTTCCTGCAGTTGGAGGCTAATAAAACATATCCTAAAAGAAAGTTATCTGATATCTCGTGTTTTACCGTGGCCCATGGGGGGCGATAATGAGCATATACGCCATAGAGGAATGTCCTAGCTTGTGGGAATGTGTAAGACTTAACCTGGCTGGCTGCGCTCACAGCAGCAGGTGAAAGGGATCACGCTGTGGGCGTGACGGCCCGAGCACTGGTTGCCTGGGAGACATGAGGAAGTGGGCCATGACGGCCTCAAGGCTTCAGAGCAGGAGAGAGCAGACGAAGTGTGCGATCCTATACGGTTTCTTATTGCTGAGCATCACATGGGAGCAGTGTGATCTCACTCGCTCTATCTCTCACATTTCTCACTCACTTTCTCTCTTCACAGCTCTCTTCTTCTCATTGCTCGTCACTTTTAAAGGGACAATCCTTGATTTGTGTCTGGAGTGACCCTCGTGGTTAACACCAGGGTTCCAAACACAAACAGTTTGAATCTGTGATACTGTGTGCCCCTCGCGAACCTGTTCTGCTCCCTGCGCCTTCCCTCTGCACAGAGCCTATGATTGCACCGTTCTCTCTGCAGCCCTGTTCACACATTGTTCCTGGTAAACTACCTGCATGACCGTGCGTGCTGGCACAGCTAGTGATGTTCAGACGTGCAGCTCCACCCAGGGATGTTTACCTCTTGAGCCTTTTCATGCCATGGCTAATACCAGCAGAGTATAATAGCCTGGACAGTCCAGCAGAGGGCAGTAGCTAAGGCAGTACTTTATGGATGCTGCCATAAACAAATTAATGTTTTCAGGAGACTCCAGTTAACAACTTACTTTTGAGCTTGCTTTGTGCAATTTGCATTTCAACATAAAATATAAGCAGCACATATAGGCTTACATCCTATCTTATAGCTATGTTTGTGCGTAAGCCCTGCTACGCTACGGTGAAATTGCTATCGCTTACAAATAGTATACAAATGTTTTCGCTTAGTTTTCTAACCAAGCATAATAATAATAAAAAAAAAATAATATTGTTCACGGCGAAGCAGACAGTGCGACCGAAAAGATCGTTGTTGATAGTATTTCTTCATTGTCTAGCAAAACCATTACATCTATTTCACTAAAATCTATTTTACTCATTTAAACACAAGATGAGTGTAAAGTCGTAGGCTAAATGTTTAAGGCATATCAATTATTATTTTTTTAACTGCTCCCAGTGGTTGGTTGTGCCTTGCATGGCAGCAGTCGCCAACAGTGTATGAATGTGTGTGTGAATGGGTGAATGTGAGACAATACTGTACAGTGCTTTGAGTGGCCTGAAGGTTAGAAAAGCGCTATATAAATGCAGTCCATTTACCACTTATTTGTAGATGCTACTAGGGCGCGATGTGGGAAATTGGGGGAGCAGGTAGGCTTACTGACCCCTGTTCCTACCCCATGCAGGAACAGCCCCTGTACAATGTAGGGTTGTACAGCGTGTGTGAAAAAGGCTTACCTTTTGCCATGCAGCCGCGAACACTTAATGTTGACATTTTACACGTTTCAAATTCAGACAAATGGTCAGCTGGGGAGGGAGCTCATATAGTGTCGTTGTGAACGCAGGCGAGGAGCAAACCTTTTTTAATTCAGCTTTTTTTGGTATTTAGATGATGTAATGCTCACAGCTGTTGCCTTTGTTTCACTCTGTTATTGCCACCATGTTATGTCATGCTGTGTGTCGGGGCAGTGTGCGATTGGCTGTGTGTCCGCAAACCCCCCCACTCCCCTCCCTTCCAGTGTGCGAGCCATCCTGTCAGAGTTGCTGAAATGTATCTAGACTGTGTGCGCGTGTGTGTGTGTGTGGGGTGGTGGGGGTGGGGGGGGGGGGTGGTGGTGATATGACCATGTATAATGACCACATAATAGCATTGTCACAGCACACAAGGTACACTGTTTATGTGAGCTGTGTTGAATGTATCCAACGCAATGGAAATCATGATGAGGAAGAAAAGAATATTAAAACATAGCTCATGTTCTCGTGTGTGTGTGTGTGAATTTTGCCTCTCTTCATATACTGCAGACTGTACTGTATTATTCTCAAGCAGATTGTATGTTAATTGATGGAATCTGGCTTCCAGCCACTCACTATAACCACTCTGCAATCCACAAATGTGCTTCAGCCAGAGTGTTTGGGGGTTCCTCATGATTAATTAATGTTTGATTTTGATTCGATTAATAGCATTGGGAGAGCTGTGCATGATAAAAGTCTCCAGTCTGATGTTCACTGGGGTTAACAGGCCCATACAATATATATAGGCTAACTACACTCTTGATAGTAAAGACTGTATGATGTGCGTTTGGAAAGCGTGACAGAACAGGGAGGCAATTGTTGTTTAGAAGTCGTGCAAATAGTAAAAGTTATTAATTACTTGTGTGTAGCATTTTACATGGTTTTGCACACACTGATAAAGTATTACATATGAGATGTTTGTGGCACCCTCGACACAACTCTACTTTGTATGGTTTTATATAGCGACATGGGATTATTAAGACCTACCGCCCACACAGATTGTCTGGCTGCAGTGGCTATGTACAAATGCTTTAGTCAATGATTTAACCCTGCAATTCTGCTGTGTTAAATATTTAGCAGCACACTTGGGAATTTCACTCTTTGCTTTATGATGCAAAATTTATTTTATTTATATATAGAGTCAAATTGAGACATTACATTGAGTAAGATGTCATTTGTTTGTAGTTTTGAGGAAAAAAATGACTAAAAACACATTTCTCAATAGTAATTGATTTAAATGTCAAGTGGCTGCAAATAATATTGTTTAAGATTGTCATGGTTGATAAAGCAAGCATATGCTCAGGTTAATATCCTGTATAAGGAAAGATGTTAATTTAAACTGACATGCTCTTGTAATCCCTATTATGTTGATTAAACTACAGATGGTAACGTAATCAACCTGAATTATTTATATAATTTGCTATTTACATAATTTCACGACAGTTTTACAGGAAGCTTTTATTCACAGTTTGGCAATACAGACATTTATTATGCGTGTAAACTGCTCATAAAGGAGTTATTTTCAGTCCCCACTAAACCTTAAATTGATACAATAATTTAAAGTATGGCTAGTCATAAAGGGACAACAGATATGAAGATTATATTAATACATTTACCTGGTCTGTGAGCTGATGTAGCTCCTTTTAGTAGCCACCCTGCATCTTGGCAGACTGCAGCAGAAACTAAATCTGAGTTTAAAGGGTAATTGGCACGATTGGGATATATGCAATAGATAATACATTTCGATGGGGTGGCGAGGAGAGCAATTCAGTTAGGTCTTTGTAGTTCTATTTAGACTGTTTTTATGTGTATTTTATTTTGTGTGATAAGTAATGTATTTACTGATGCTGCAAGCAACATTCCCACAAATAACCAAGTTACTTATTTGTCTTGGAGCAAATGCTGCTGAATTGTTTAGTCAGCAACCTATCCATCCAATTCTTAAAAGTTCTCTTGGTGGAAAAGAGTGGTGTAAGCCTGGTGCTTTGGGACCATTACTGAACTGCTATTTCTCAGGGATTATTTGGAGATTTAGGGGATGAGGTTAGCCTGTTACGTATACTCCAAAACAAGCTTTGCTGGGCCATCTAATAAAAGGAATGATGTCATTCTGGGCTCAACAGGGCAGTCATGTTTGATACAGGCATATCCAAGCGAGAACCAAGCGAGATGCTGAGAAATTAATACAATCTCTGCAGTTCATCAAATGGCCGCTTGAGGATGGCTGCAAAAGGGTGTCAATCCCCATAGAGTACAATGTTAAAATGTATGACTTTACAACAACAAAACAAAAAAAATGATGTTTACAGGCTGGTTCAAAACCATTTTTTGGTCTCTATAGCTAGTCTCCTCATTCGTGAAAGCTCTACAGGGAATTATTTTATTACTCCAGCCATACATAAGCCATACATTTATCCCATTATAATGAATAGGGGGCATAGGGGGAGTTCAGATCCATTCTTGAGAAAAGCTATGGGCTAGGGTCATGGAGGGTTTGTCTATTTATATACAGTCTATGGGTATAACTGAAAATAATAATATAAATATCTAGGGGTGGGGCAAAAAATCGATACAGCATACTATCGCAATATTTCCCATGGCAATACTCTATCAATACACGGACATAATTATCGCAATTTCATTATATAAATTGCACATGAGAATTTGGTGTATACAATATTTATAACATGTTCATGTCAGTTAGTCGGCTTGACAATCACATTTTTCAGCAATATAATTTTTTTATAAGATGATCAAACCGATGTCAAAGTTTTCCTTTGGGGACATCATTTGAAGTTGCAAAACATAAAACATTTCAAAATATCGCAGAATATCACAATTTTTTAAATCACAATATTATCGTATAGTTGCATAATTATCACGATAATATCGTATCGTGGGGCCTCTGGTGATTCCCACCCCTAGAAATATCCAGGGACAACTCTAATTTACTTATAGCATTTAACTAAAATATGTTTAATTGCCAGTGTACAAAAAGCTTCAAATGGATCATTCCTCTCATGTGCTTTGGACTGAGGTTTGGAGACTAGCCAGAGTCTGTCCACTATATCCTACAGTATATCCTTTACACCAGGGCTATTAAATTACAAATTCAGGTGGGCCAGATTTTAACAAGAGAAACTATAGGTGGGCCACATATCTTTGTCAATTATTTACGTGAGCGTCTCCGAGAGCGAGACAATGAGAACATCCACCCTGCAACTTAGTTAATGTTCAATGTGTCAAGTCAATGGTGAAGGTTTTCTATATAATTAATAGGATGCCGCTAATTCCAAGTATCTCCGGAAAATGGGCCCACATCTGTCCAGTTTTCAATGCGGTGTTCTACAAATTAAATTACATTTGTTAGACAAAGTAAAGACAAATACGTTGGATAGACAGTTGGCCCCAAATTCAAGCTATTCCTACTGGTATTGGTTCAAATGTGACTAGAACCATATCCAACCATTATCCTTAGGAGCTCCGGGAGCTATGTGCACATATGTCACATTACACTTACATTTACAAACAGGCTATGTCATGATGTCTTGGCTGTAGAACAGTTAATAATAACTAATTTGCAGTAATATATTGACTTGATTCGTATAGTGGTTATAGAGTATTGAGCTAATGTATAGGGGCCAAGGGTGCAATCACCTCATAGGCCACATGGGGGCAGTTGGAGGGGGCCGCATTTGGCCAGCGGGCCGACAATTGAATAGGCCTGCATTACACTGACTCCATGACACACTCATTGCCATTGTGCCACTGACAGCCATGTTCTTGGTAAGCGATGCGTGTGCCCCCCTATGGGGTCAATAGACCGGGCTCCTTGACAAACGGCGGGCGCTGTAGCTGTGGACCGAGAGGTGTGCCACGTAGTGCACAGGAGTTGCGATGGAGACTGAAAGAGGGGTTGAAATCTGGTTGCCCAGAAACCAATTACTTTCCTGAACCCCCCCGCATTTGACATTTCATTCCACAGGTTGATCGTTTTTGACTCTGATTGCATTTTCTCATTGTGCTTTTGTAACCGAGGAGAGTAATTAGATTCACCGCTGTAAGCCACCAGCACAAGAGACTGTTGGGTGCGTCCTATTACAACAAGGGCAAAAACTCTACTCAAGTCGATTGTGTGTACCGGAAAGCATGACGGGCTCTTATTGATTTCCCATTTTCTTGGGTTTTTGGCAATGCAGCTCATGCCATGGGAGTGTTAATGTGACAAGAGCTGAGCGATATTGTACCAATATTCTCATGATGTGAGACCGTATCGTCTGGTATGTTGTTTTACAAACAGTGTATTAGCTTATGTGTTTTTTTTTTTCTCCAGAAGATCATTTTTATATGATCTGCACCCAAATCTATAAATGAAACCTAAAACATATTAAGAAACCAGCTACCTGTGTTTATCTGGCCATCCATTGGCCACGTACGGGTTCTTTCCGGGATTCAGCTGTCCAAATTTGATTTGATTGAATTCGGACTTCGGGTGATTTGAGTGCTTGGGGCATGATGGTGTTTTTCCATCCTGCGCATGTGTGCACGGCAACCGTTGTGCTCTTGAGAGAGGGAAAGAGGGAGAGACCTTTTGCCCTCTTGTACAATGCCAGAGCTGTGTGCAGCCAGTGGCTGTTATGGGTGGTATCATAGTAGGGATGGCATGATTCAATTATTTAAGTCACGATACAGATTCATGCGCTTTATTGCGCAGATTTTAATGTAATGATTGTTTGGGGAGAATGACACACTGAATTGTGCCAAAGCCAACATGTAGGTCGTCATATCATTAAGTTTGCAGACTACTACTGATATTGTGTCCTTGCTCTGCAACGACGATCCTGACCATGAACTTATCATTGATGATTTTACTAGCTGGTGCAAAGCCTCATGAATGTGACGAAAACCAAAGAGATGGCAATAGGTTTTAGGAAAACCCCATACTGTCAGCTTTCCTGGCCTAATCAATGGTCAGAGAGTGGAGTGTGTGCATTCATATAAATATTTGGAGAAAATTTACTTTTCTTCTTGTCAAATGTCGACACGGTGTGCAAGAAAGCTAACAGCTTGTATTTCCTGCATAAGATCCGTTTTTTTTTTTATGTTGACGTGACTTTGATGTGAATGTTTTATTGTTGTTTTATTGAATCCCTTTTTACATTTACTTTTGTTTGGTTGGTTCGGTTTACTGAATAAAAAAAATAAACATCAACTTCAAGGGATTGTGAAAGTGTGCAGGAAAATTGCTGGCACTACTTTTACCGAGCTCTCCTGCTTATTTAGAGGGAGTTTTTAAAAAGGCGAAGTCCATTTTAGCTGACCAATATCATCCCTTTTCACATGTATTTCTATTGCTCCCATCTGGCCGTAGATATAGCCTTCCCAGATGTAGGACCAATAGGATAAAAAAACAAATTTGTCCCTGCTGCTATATGGTCTCTAAATGGTTAATCTCAATTTCTCTTGATGATTGTATTTGTTGGTTGCTGACTGTATTCCAAATTGCCTCTCGGGGATAATAAAAACTACCTTGACCCTGACACCAGGCCTGAAAAAGGGAGATTAATCAATGGAAATGTAGGGGAATAGGGTCAGGTGGAAAATACTGAAGACCTTTTCAAAATCACCTTCACAATTCTTGCATCCATTGAACTTGTGAGTTTATGGAGTTTTATGCTTGAATTTCTTTGCAAGATGTCAGAATAGCCTCCCAGAGCTGCTGTTTTGATGCGAACTGCCTCCCACCCTCATAAATATTTTGCTTGAGGATGCTCCAAAGGTTCTCAATAGGGTTGAGGTCAGGGGAGGATGGGGGGCCACACCATGAGTTTCTCTCCTGTTATGCCCATAGCAGCCAACGACACAGATATTATTTGCAGCATGAGATGGTGCATTGTCATGCATGAAGATGATTTTGCTACGGAAGGCACAGTTCTTCTTGTACTATGTAGTATACTACTACTTGTTCTATATACTTTGCCAAGGTAATTTTCACACCTTCAGGGACCCTAAAGGGGCCTACCAGCTCTCTCCCCATGATTCCGGCCCAAAACATGACTCTGCCACCTCCTTGCTGACGTCGTAGCCTTATTGGGACATGGTGGCCATCCACTACTCCATCCATCTGGACCATCCAGGGTTGTACGGCACTCAGTAAACAAGACTGTTTGACAATTTGTCTTCATGTATTTCTGGACCCACTGCAACCATTTCTGCTTGTGAGCATTGGTTAGGGGTGGCCAAATAGTAGGTTTGTGCACAACTGCAAGCCTCTGGATGATCCTACACCTTGAGGTTTAATATTGCAGACATTCATACATTGAGCGTCAATATATTTTAAAGTTAAACAGCTATGCAAATTAATTTGCATAGTATCATATTGTTAATCTCACTGAAAGTAGTAAGTTGTCTTAGTTGTATCAATCTGTTGTAGGGGCAAGACAGCCAGTCTTTACCGTACCGCGACAGTTGTCATGTTGTTCTCTCAGACTCACAGTTGGCGACTCATGGTGTGTAGAGTAGGCCTACCGGTAGCAACAGTTGAATTACACGTAGCTCGAAGTTTAAGATTCCGTGTTCGGGCAGGTAACTACCTCTCTCTGTCTCTGCCTCCCTCGTTGACTCTATTACACCATCCTGTAAAACGGACGCTGTCGAGCGCTGGCGTCCAAGGGACCATAAAACGTGAGTAAATATTAAACTAAATATACATGCATCTAAATGACAGAGCTGTAAAATAAATATTTCAAACACTGAAAACCGGAACCAGCCAGTCAGGCTTGACAAAACCGGTAATTGGAATCGGCCATTAAAAATGCAATTGGAGCATTCCTAATTTAAATCAGTTTAGGCCTTTCTATTCTGAGTGAGGTTATATGGAATATTTTTCAGTTTGGGCAATTTAAACTGATTCTCATAGGAATATTAGGCTCCATGTAAACCCAGCTATACTGAAACTAGTAAGCTGAGGCATGGTAAAGAGCTTTATCAGGTACTTAAGGAGCCTCTAAGATAGCACGAACAGTAGGCATTTTGACCTGATGCTGATTCTGTTATGTAGCACTGATTTTTCAGAAGCTGTTTTTATCTTTTTATTTGACCTTTTCTGTATTCCTTGCAACTATTTTTTCTTGATCCGCTAAAAGCACTGTTATCGCTGACTCGTACATAGGTTTTACAGATGAGATTGATGTTTTGTATGAGGTAGTCACTCTTGTGTATGCTTGCTGTTCCGTCTCTATGGATACACCAGTTTAAACTTTGAGCCGATATTGTTTTATAAGTGCAGTAGTGCTGTGTGTTACACCCGTAGAACTATATAATAACGGTTACACCAGGGGTTCATGAACCTTCAAGCTCAGGACCCCCCAAAATACAACAGTGCCAGAGACTCGCAACCCCTGCTATCCCCAGAGGTGTTGGAAGCATAACAGCCATAATATAATTTGATAGTATTTTAGTGGTTGCAGGTTTATTCTGGGTCACAAGGTGATTCTTAAATTAATTTAATGATTAATTTAGTATTTTATTCTTGGGTTTTTGGCCACTGACCAGACTTTCTATCCATTGACAAAGTGGGTCAAGACATTTGAAAACCACTGCTACAATATACCCGTGTGTCAAGGACAGTGATTTGCTTGTCTTTTCAGCAGTTGCCATTTTCATCTTGCTTGGCTGTCATGGCAGTTATTTGTGCCTACAGAATGTGTAATGTATTTGCTGTTGTATTTAATGGTGGATGGGTGGAGAGGATTAAGGGGGTTGAGTTGACGACTGCATGTAGTTAAATGCTAGTTTGTTCTTGGAAAGTCACTTACTATTTTAATGCCTGGTATACATTTTAGTGTTTGAAGTGGGACTGCTTTTTGTGGGTATGATTTAATTATTGGCTGAAAATGGAATGTCAAAGAACAAAAGTGTCACCATGCATGCTTAGTCATACTAGTACCCATCTATGTCCTCAGAGCAATGACTCATTCTCTTTCTTCATAGTTTCCTAGGTGCACAGTTGCATGTAGAGGAGTTGTCACCAAGTTACTATTTGTCATTGTTAGCTTTTAGAAAGTCTGATCTGAGCCAGTTCACAGGAATATTTTGTAGCCATGGCAACATGTTTGCAGAAATCTGTAGCAATTGTCAGCGAGAGAACATACATTATTAATGAATAAACTAATATTCTAAATAATTGCATAGGACTTTTTTTATTCTTATTGTAAAATATACATTGTGTATTTTATATACAGTCATGGCAGCAGCTCAAAATAATAATAATAACAATTTACATTTATATTTACGTTGTGATGAAAAGAGAGCTGAGCTGGAAAGCAAAGCTCTCTCGGTCTACTGGGCAATTTTCATTCCTACCCTCACCTATGGTCATAAATGGTGGGTCATGACCGAAAGAACAAGATCACGGGTACAAGCGGCCGAAATGGGTTTTCTCAGGAGGGTGGCGGGCTTCTCCCTTAGAGATGTGAGAAGCTTGGCTATCCGTGAGGAACTCGGAGTAGAGCCGCTGCTCCATTTTGTTGAAAGGAGCTAGTTGAGGTGGTTCGGGCATCTGGTAAAGATGCTCCCTGGGTGCTTTCCTTGGGAGGTGTTCCAGGCATGTCCAGCTAAGAGGAGGCCTCGGGGAAGATTTAGGACTAGATTTAGGACTAGGTGGAGAGATTGAATCTCCACACTGGCCTATATGTGCTGGCTCTGTCTCCGTGAAAGCAACACCAAACATTTAGTGTTCCTAGAGAAGTAATCAACTGTAATAAGCAGACTACACATTCTGAAAGCACAACTTCCTACAAATTTTTGTAGACGCATTTCATTTTTGGGGAATATCGCTACAACACAAATTCCAGTTCCAAGTATTTCTCGGAAGAGGGGGTTTACATGGGAGAATTTTGGTTGGTTGAACACTAGGCGGGCTGTGGTGTTTTGAACACGCTGTAAGGTTCTGGTAAAGTATGCTGGTAGAGTTGCATTAATCCAGGTGGGAAATCACTAGAGCTGTGCCGCTTCCCTTGTGAGGAATGGCCTTATTTTTCTGATGTTGTAAAGTGAGAATCTTCAGGCACGAGTTGTTGCAGCAGTGTTTTCTGCTCCTGATAGTTGGTTGTCCAGGATTACTCCAAGGCTCTTTACAGTAGGAGAGGTGGACACTGTGGTGTTCTATTGACACAGAGGCCATGTTACAGTAACTAGGCCTGCTCATTCCCAGAACCCATTGTTGCCTTATTGATGTAATGGAGAATATCTAGCCTATAGATTCCAGTTGAAAATATGTATCTCGCTCATTCTCTCCCTTGTTCCTTCATCTTGCTTGTGTCTTCTACCTCTTGAGCCACAATGTTACTTTGACATGGGTGTGCCCTGTTAAATCTCTCCTTCCTTCCTTCCTTCCTTCCTTCCTTCCTTCCTTCCTTCCTTCCTTCCTTCCTTCTTCATGCTCTTCATCTGTGTGTCTGACATGGGTGTGCCTTGTTAAATATCTCCTTCCTTCCTTCATCATGCTCTTCATCTGGGTGTCTGACATACATGGGCGTACCCTGTCTGTCTCTGCTGACCGTGACACCACCAGCCTGTCCGTGTCCATAGCTCTTCAGGGCTCTAACTCACACCCAAACACGCCCCTTCACCAGTATCTCATATTACACGTTGTATCATGTTCTGTTAATGATGGTATAGGCAGTTTCCCCAAGTACAGTAGATAATGCCTACAGCCTATATCCTATATCAAAGAAACCCATTGTGTACAGTAGATTGTCCTATTGTTACTTGATAGGCGTATGTGAATATAAACACGTAATGCAACTTGAAGTTCCGCCACTTTTATACCGTTTATATTCGCCCTTTTCTTTGGCTGACATTGTTTGAGATGTTGAACACAACAATACTGACTGCACAGATGATTATGATTGTATCATCATAAATGTGCTAGCATTGCGTACCTCTGGATTTGTGCATGAGCACACATATAGCACATAGTTTAAGTGCAATGTTGTATCTAAAGTCAGACGAGCAAATTGGGATGATTTGCCTAGAACAGTGGATAAATGACGGGAGTGCTTACAAACAACAATAGGGATTTCTAGTACCAGGACATATAACGTAGTGTTACATGGTTAAACAGTGATTGACTTTTTTGAGGACAGTACAATTCTTTTTTTTTTTTGCCCCAAAATGTTTGTGTCATGATGAATTGTTCTTTATTGTCCTGCCTGAAGTAATTGAAGTCTGCCCACACTAATAAATAATGAACTTGTCACCTCATCTTTTTCATTACACTGCGTGATGGATGTGTTCATTGTGTTAGAAACATTAGTGGCATTCATAATGCTGTGTTCTTGGCGAGCTGTCTGCCCACATATCCATTAAACACATCCATATATGCTGCAGAATAGTGTGCTTGCCTTTATTTACGTCCTTATGCTTGAGAGCAGTAGGAACTATCCATTTCCGCAAAGCATTAGTCAACCCTTATTCATCTCTTCCTCTCATCTCTAATCTAATTTCTGTTCTTTGTGTGGCCATGTTTTGTAGCTGATGTTAGAAGTGATAAAGCAAATTAATGCAACACATGTACTGTATGTGCTGAGTTAGAGACATTTTAGTCTACATCTGGGCTTAATCTCTGTCCAGGTTACTGTCCCTAAGCATCTTAAAAACCCAAGACAATATATAGCCATCAGGTTTTTAGGCATTTCATATGCTTCATATACACCTTTATTTAACCAGGTAAAAGACTCCTTGAGATTGAAAACTCTTTCACAAGAGCGAACTCAACCAATGAGTGCGCCTGCATGCATACAATGATGTCCACTCGACTTTAGCATAAAGAGTACAATGGAGCATTAAGAACATTCACAAACAAGGTAATCTTGCTTTTAGCCATTGCTGATTTAATGAATGCTGCAAAAGAAACCATTCCTTTTGTCACTCTATCCACAAAATGGTTCTTGTTATACTGTTTTCCTTTCAGACACAGCATTAGGGATACTGTACATTGTACTGTATGTCCTATGAATATAACTTCTCTTTAAGATTGTTCTGCTTACTGCAGTGCTCAGGTAGTCTCTTAAGGTGTAGAATACTACAAGGGACATTCATTGTCTACTTTCAGTATTCATTGTGTGGGTGTAGATGATTAGAGACTATAATTTTAGTCCTCAAGCATCAAACCTCCTGTGATGCAGGTGTTTAGAATGCCTAATGTGCTTAGTGCCTAATAACATGGGATTTCCCTCAATTTATCTCAGAATTCATACTTTTTATAGCAAGTTTCTCAGCGGAAATTGTTAAATTGCAACATTTAAAACTTTATACAATACAGTGGATTTAGCCTTCTATAACATACTTTTAAGTATTTTGGTTATATGTTTTAGCATATATGTACATGTATATTTACACTTCATACTATAGAGTTGAAATTTTGGTCACTAGTTTTACATTTTTAGCTTGTATGCAATTTGCCAGCTATGAAATCTCCAGATTGTAAAGATTAAATATTGAGATGCTTCTGTAATTTTCTGGGTTTTATGGTATACAATCTGGCAGCTACATCAGATTCCCACCATTTATTTGTAGCAGTCCTCTTCACCATTGTTGTGTGGACACATCTCTCATAGAAACCAGATTCTATACGTTGCTGCGAGGGTCGAAGGCCACTGGAGTATATGAGAAGCTGCCTGTATATAGCCAGCGAGTCCTTCCCTGACCTCTGACCTCTGACCTTGAAGCCCTGGCATAGAGCTTCAGATGTTGTTCATACTGACCTCAGACAGGGGGAGCACTGTTTGGAGGGTCACCTTCTCCCAAGCCAAGGCCAATGCTCTCTTTCTTCCTTCTGTATTTCTGTGGACTGCATCAGCACAGCCACCTCCCAAATAAGTAATGCTAATGATGTAATAGCAAATTTGAACCACTAGGGGTGCAACATTGTCCCAGAGCACACTTTATCTCACCAGGTCTAATCCAGTGGATTTTACATTGAGTTAGAAGTGATTGATACCAACCTGTGCATTTTAAGTTGTCTTGGGTTGACTTTGTCAGCAGAGGAGCATTGCGCAACCTAGGCTTTTCCCATTTTAAACCATTCCTTTGATTCATCATTTCATTCACTGAACTTCACAGAACACCGAATACTTTATCAACACAGCTCGCAAGCAGTTAGTTGTAGGTTGTGGGGCGTGTTGGAATTTGGGTGGTGTCTTCTCACCCAGTTCCAGCGTGTTCGTATATGGAGTTGAAGTAGGAGGAGACACTGTGTCCAAGTTGATCAAAATCAGCTTTAATATAATAATAGATCACAAATACAAGTTACAGGGCCCTGGTCCACACTTCCTTTAACTGACTGACAGCATGCAATATCAAAAGTTC